>CAUYPK010017196.1:0-104883 GCA_963574355.1 Loris lydekkerianus
GGCATTCTGCATCCTGCTCTGGACCTCAGGTTCCCTTGGAGAATGTGGGGTAAGGGAGTTAGGTAGGATGACCTCTGGGAAGCAGGCAAGTAGCAGAGCTGGGCCCTGGAGCTGGTCCTGGAGAGAGTTAGATTAGGTCCACACGAGGAGAAACGCTGCCATGGTCAGGGCTGTCCTGTTCTTTGGGAGGAAGAGAGCTCACCATTGCTGGAGGCATGTAAGCAGGGGTGCTATAGACAGGATTCTTAAGGCTGGGCCTCATGACCAAGCACGCTTCCTGGAACTCAGGAAGACACAGACTCTCGAGGTCAGTTTCAGCACCACCCTTATCAGCTATGACACTGCTAAGCTGGTGTAGCCCTCTGAATCTTGATTGCCTAATCTGTAAAATGGAGATACAGCATCAGCCTTGCAAGGTTTTCAGAAATTGCACAGGGCCTGGAGCGACATAAATGTTTAATGAGCATTGGCAGCTTCCCTGGCCTAGCCTGCTTCTGCAGGATAAAAGCTCTGGCCATACCCAGGACCGGTGGGCTGCTTCATCCCCCGTGTCTAGCAGAAGTCTGGCCCAACAATTACAGGGGCTCACGGAGTGCTCCTTCTGGAACCTCATGCCCAGGGTGGAGTAAGCCTGGTTTGACCCTGAAACCTCAGAGAAAGGGCAGCCTTGGGCCGCCCTTCACTGTGCCAGGCCCCCTGCAGACTGCCAGCCTGTGAGTCTCCCGCCTCCCTCATCGCACCTCCACGCAGGGAGTACATCCTTTCCACGCCTCCCAATCACGGCAAACTGCCTCATCAATCATGTTCTCTCTAATTAACTTCTAATTTACCTCTTTAGTCAAATCTGTTTACAATCAGAGACAAGAAAACACGCAGCAACTCAAGATATGGACGAGGGGCCCAGCTCCAGGGACCGAGGAGGATCAATCAGCCCTTGACCAAGGCAGTAGTCCCAGGACTCCCCTCCCCTCCCAGGAGAGCCAAGGGTGCTGAGGGACAGGGGTGGGCTCAGTGCCCTCTCCCGGAGAGGAGCAGCCGGCATCCAGCATTGGCATGCCCTACTCCAGCCCAGAGGCCTCGTCCTCCCTGCCACCCAGCCACTGCCATCCTCTGCTCTCTGTATGCCCCCCTCTCCTGGTGTCTCTACTCTCGCAGGCGTCCTCAGGCTTTTTAAACAGGGGGCCAGTTTACTGTCCCTCAGACCGTTGGAGGGCCAGACTATAGTTTAAAAAAGAAAGCCATGAACAAATTCCTATGCACACTGCATGTATCTTATTTTGAAATAAAAAAAACAAAACGGGAACAAATACATGTGGCCCACGGAAGATATTTTGAGGACCCCTCAGGCAGGTATCCTGCCACTTCCTGGCTATGCAGCCTCAGAAAATGGCCTGGCAACTCTGAGCCTCTGTTTCCCACTTGCCAAGTGAGGAGTAAAATATTAATAACATCACCCACCTTGCGGGTTCGGTGAGAACAAACTAAGTGCCCATCAGCTGCCCGGCCCCACCCACCCTGGCCTAGACACCAAGCCCAGCATAGACGGAGCACTGGCCTTGTTTGGTTTTTGTTTCTGGAATGTTTTGTTTGAAATTTCCAACTAATTGCAAACTTAAAGGAAAGTTGTAAGAAATATTTTAGTGTCTGTTTCCTAAAACAAAGACATATTCCTACATAGTTACAATATAACTGCCAGAATTAGGACGTTAGTATGGAAACACGCTCAGGGAGGGCCTGAGATTAATCCTGCTGCACCACTAAATGGCCTATGACCTTGACAAAGCCATAGTGTCCCTCCTAGGCACAGTTTTTGCATCTGTGAAGCAGGTGGTTGGGCAATAATCCCATCTGGCAAGTCTGGCATGGGTGGCTCACACCTGTAATCCCAGCACTCTGGGAAGGCAAAATAGGCAGATTGCCTGAGCTCAGTAGTTTGAAGCCAGCCTGAGCAAGAATGAGACCCCATCTCTACGCAAAATAGAAAAATTAGTCAGGTGTTGTGTGAGGTACCTGTAGTCCCAGCTACTGGGAGGCTGAGGCAGGAGAATCTCTTGAGCACAAGAGATTGCTGTGAGCTATGACTCCACAGCACTCTACCCTAGGGCAACTGAGTGAGACTCTGTGTAAAAAAAAAAAAAAAAAAAAAATTTCCCATCTGGCCATGCAGCTATCAGAATCCAGCCAGCCACACATGGAGAGAAATGTGGGGAGGGGGTTTTATTATGATGTCTGTTTTAGAGGCACAAATGGAGGGTCAGGGAGGGGAATCACTTGCTGAATATCACACACAGGAAGGCTGGAGTCAGAAGAACCCTGGGGTTGGGGTGGGCACACTCTCCATTCAGAGCCTGAGGCCCAGAAAGCCCAGAGACTCTTTCCTTAGGTTCTGTTGTCCCTACCTAGACTGAAGGACCCAACAGGTGGTGGAAAAAGCGCAGAGGAAGGTGAGTGATAAATGATTATTTTGTTGTTGTTTTATTTGTTTTTTGGAGATAGGATCTTGCTCTGTCACCCAGGCTGGAATGCAGTGGTGTGATCATAACTCCCTGCAGCCTCAAACTCCTGGGCTCCATCCTTCTTCCTACTTCAGCTCTCAAAGTGCTAGAACTACAGGTGCAGACACCACGCCCACCCCAAGGGGTGACAATTATTAATGGCAGCAGTAAAACTAATAATGAAAAATGAGCAAAGTCACCTTGGAGGAGGCTACTCGTGGGGGCGGGTGGGTGGAGGGCACCCCATCACTGGGAACCCTCAGAGGGCCTGGGACCCATCCAGGAGGGAGTGAGGGATGCCTGTGTGGCCTTGGCCATGGCCTGTCTTCTCTCAGGGACCTTTTCTGCTTGATTTTCTGTTCGCCTGCTTCTTAGCTTATGTATCCACTCACTGGTTCATTCAATTTGCACTCACTGGCTTGGTGCCCATAGCTCAGTGAGTGGGGCGCTAGCCACATGCACCAAGGCTGGCGGGTTCAAGCCCAGCCTGGACCTGCTAAACAACAACAAAAGTAGGTGGGCATTGTGGTGGGTGCCTTGGGAGGCTGAGGCAAGAGAATCACTTAAGCCCAAGAGTTTGAGGTTGCTGTGAGCTGTGATGCTACAGCACTCTACTGAGGGCGACATAGTGAGACTCTGTCTCAAAAAAAAAAAAATTGCACTCACCCTTCCCTGTTTCTGGAACATTCCTCCAGCTCCTCCCATGGTCTTCTCAGAGAGAACTTCCAAAATCATCTCCCCTCAAAAAAACCTCCACACGCACACACACACTCTCTCTCGAATTTGCTGTTTAGCTCATTACCTTGTTTATTTTCTTCCTCTTCTGTATTTCTACTAGAAATTATACAATTTAATTCTCTCCTTTTGGTGGTTTGTTAGGTTGTTCAGTGTCTGTCTCCACCCCATCCTGAGTTCTTTGAAAGCAGGGATCTTTGTTTTATTCATGTCTGTTCCCCCACAGCCCAGCTCTACGCCTGGCACATTCAATCATATCTGCCCTGGAGCTGGTCAGCATGAGGACAAGGTGATGGAACCCAACAGGGACTCTGACCTCTCCTGCTCACAATCCTACCCAGGTACAATCACAGAATCTCATAGAAGGCCGAGATGGCCAAGTCTAGCCTCCTACATGTGACGCTGCTGAATGTGCCAGACCTGCGGTGGGCTGGAGGGAAGAGAGGCCACACCCAGAGAGGTACCCAGCAGAGCCCTGTCTCCAGAGGCGGGCAGGTGTGAGCTCAAGCCCAGCTCTGCCCAGGGTGGCCCAGTCTGTCAACCTGGGATGGCCTTTGCTTTTCATAGGGTTTTTGGGAAAGTTTGGAGGATGCCCTGTGCCAGCCCAGATGCCTGCTGCCACTTCCACGCCTCCCCACTGGTCCCTAGAGCCCTGGCTGGGGACTGGGGGTGGAGGGGAGGTCTGTGTGTGAGCCTCTACCCAGAGGTCTTATTTGAGGACTGCGTGGCATCTTGTCTGGAGGCCTGGGAGGGGAGGGGGTGACAGCTCTGGAGAAGGGGAGGGCGCTACTGACACCTTACTGTGTAGTTTGCTCATATTTTTATTTTCCTGCCTGTATTTCTCATCTGGACTGTTGTAATTAGGTGTCCAGGTGCCTCCAATACTGTTCTGATGGACTTTGCCTTGTTTAATCTGTAACAGGATGGCTACCTCTGACAGCTGTTTCATTCTGGGATAAAACAAGGTTGTTAGAGATGGAGTGAGCTTGGAGGGTGGCTGGGAATCCTTGGATCTGCCTTCACCACAGACTTTTAGGAGACCTGGTACCTGTCACTTCCTCTTCCGGGCCTGAGTTTTCCCACCTATAAAACAGGGAGAGCTGAGCTGTGACTTTGAGCACCTGTTGCCTGCGGTGCTGGGACGGGGTGGAGCCCAGTTAGCGCAGGCAACTCACTCATTCCATGCCAGTGAAGAGGCATTTAAATCCAAGGTGGTATTTCTGTCACCGTGTTCTTAATTGTAATTGCCATTTAATTAGATTAATGATAATTAATAACACCAATAACGTGCTGTCCTTTGTCTGGGAGGATGACATTGCAGCCCCACAGTCCCGAGCTGGAGCTGGAGCTGGGCTGTGCCGGCCCCGCCCTCCTCCCACTTCTCGCTCCCCTCCCTCCTGGCTTTGTCTCCCTGCTCTTTCACGCTCCTCCCAGGGCTGTGGTCCCCTCTCACTGTGAGGCTCCAAGGAGGGATGAGGACATGAGTCAGGGGACAGCGGGGTAGATGGATGGGTGGGGGTGGACAGGTGGAAGCTCAGAGAGATGGATGACCAACTCAGCAAGGGCTGTAGTCTCCAGGAAGGTGAGGTGACCGAGCTCACTGACTGTATGGGGGCCCCACCTCTGCTGCTAGCTCCCTTGTGTCCTCCTCACTCACAAGCACATCTGGCTATTCCTCATTATTTTCTCTCCCCATTCGTTGATCCAGTCTCAACTCCGACATCACCCTGGAGGGTGGCCGCCTTCCTCCCCATTGCTCAACTTTGTCCTTAAGCTGCCCCATGAGCTCATCTGCCTGCTCGTTTGGCCTCAGTCTCCTGCTCCTCGGAAGGCAGCAGGGCTGGGAGCATCCTGCCATGTTTGCTGTGACATTACCAAGGCCCGTGTTGGAATATCAATAATGATGATCTAAGCATCGGCCAGCACTTTACAGTACTTCATGCTACAGGGCTGAAGTAAGTGCTCAGAAAACATTTTTGGAGACACATTGACAGATGACCTATGGGGTGGCAAGCTCATGCTGGGTACCGAGATGCAGAAGTGGATGCGACCCAGCCTTCCTCCCAGGCAGCCTGCAGGGCTGTGGGGGAGGCGGGCTCTGGATGGGGACGGAGCCTGGGGTTCTCAGGACCTCTAGCAGTCATGCCCTGGCTGAAGGAAGGTTGTGTCTGCATCTGTCTCCCCATGAGGGCAGGACTTGCGCCCCTGCTTCCCAGAGAGGGCAGCACCTGGTCCAGAGTGAGTCTAGAACACTTGTGCAATCGTGGGTGGAGGGGGTGGGGCAGCCCATGGCAGAGAGAAGGGACAGCCCACAGCAGTCTCATGTGCTGGTTAGGAACATGAGTGTCAGCCAGGCTGTAAGCTATGACTGGATGGTGACTGAATCCCCCAAGCCCTTAAAGAGCACTTGTTGTATATAGGCACACTGTTCACTCTGCTCCTAAAGGACCTTGCCTTGGGTGTTTTCTGATAGATGAATTGACGTCCTCATGAGTTTATTGAGTCGTTCTGGTGTAAATAAAGGTGAATCACTTCCCCGTCTAGTGAGGAAGGTGAACCAGAAAATGCAGTTGGAATAACAGTAATGACGATCTGAGCACTGGCCAGCACTTTACAGTTGGTCAAGATTTTTATGGCGTTGACTTGTTGCAGGTCTAGACAGTGAGCAGTCTCGAGTAGTGCTTTCCTCACGCATTATAGACAGGGAGACTGAGGCTCAGAGAAGTGAAGCCACTCTCCCAGGGTCACACAGCCGGGCAGTACCAGAGCTGGGATTTGAAACCAGCCAATCTGACTCCAGCATCCATGTCTTGTGTTAGATACCTTCTTGGGTCCTCGGGCCCAGCCCACAGGAGGGCACGTGCAGGCAGGCCTGCAGCCTGGTCAAGTTCAGTCTGTGTATCTTTTGATCTTCCCCAATGACAGAGAGATTTCTACTTGCAGCTGCTAAAAGCAGGCCTTGTTCCCAAGAGGGCAGGGAGAGGTGAGGAGGGAAGGCAGCTGGCCCAGGCCATGTCCTGGCATGGTTACTTAATGAGCTTAACTGATAAACACTGGCCCCCGCAGGTTTCCAGCTGAGCTGGTCTGTTTGGCCAGGCTTCCTGGCTTTACATCTATGGGCTGGGAGAGGGAGGGTACTGTGGGGCAAGGGAGGGACCCGAGGACCCCAAATTCTTTGAGTGCTGGCAGCAGGGCTGGCATCAGAGACACAGCTGTGTGACTTTGAGCAACTTTCTTGACTTCTTTGTACTTTTCTTATTTGAAAAATGGAAGTGAGCATAGCAGCTTGAAAGATGCTACAGGGCTGAAATGAAGTGCTGGGGACAGTGGCCTTTAGTTCAGAGACTTGCTTGGTGCATAGTAGGCATTTAGAGAATTTTCCACCCCAGTCCTTTGAAACACACACACTTTGATGATTTTATAGGCTCAAGAAAACATAACCCTAAACTTACCATGCTAGGAAAAAAGAGAAAAAAGCTGCTGTGGCAGGTAGAGACCTGGGTGCTCATCTGGGTGTCACGAACTGAAGGGGTGGGCTGGCTTCTAGGTCTTCCTGGGTCTCAGTGTTGTCATCTGCGAAATGGGCTGGTGATAGTCAGGACTCAGTGCGATGGTGCATACCAGGTGGTGGTATAGAGATTGGCATTTAGTTGGTGCTAAAGAATGGAGCTGTCACTGCAGTAGTTTTGGAGGGCTGGGTCTTCTGATCCTATGTGATCTCAGGGACAGTCACCTACTGCCCTAGGGCCTCTGCTTATTTGTAAAACTGGCCCAAGGTATGTTCTGCCCCAGTTCTGCCCCCACAGGAATCCCTCAATGCCACTGCTTCTGCTGAAATTCATCTTGTCTGTGCCAGATGGGGGCGGAAACTGTCACGTCTATTTCCCATCTGAGAATTTTCAGTGACAAGCCACACCTCTCGTTGCCCACTGCCACTTCCTGCCTGTTCAGGTTGAGGAAGGGGTAGGGAAGGCGGAGACTCTTTTGGGTCCCAGGAAGGCCTGGGGAGAAGAATCTGGCTCTGGACTCAGCAGGGAGTGGAGCTGAGCCTGCTCAGAGTGGAGGCAGGGCTGAGGGTGGGCGGGCAGATTTATTGCAGCCATTCCTCTCCCCTGCAGCGCCTGCTTCTAATGAAATTTTACGGCAGGTGGAAATGATATGACTCCGCCAGCCCTAAAAGCACTTCTATTTATTCATTAAAGATATTTATATACTGAGCAGCTCTCTCTGCTGGCCCCACCAGACTCCTGCTGGGCCAGTGAATTTGCTCCAGCCCACAGTGTGGGGAGACAGCTCCCTGGGGCAGAGCCCTTCCCGGCACAGGGACCAGTGGGCTCTGCCTCAATCCCTAATCCCCTTATCTCCAACCTGCTGTCCCTTCCTGGTCCAAAGCCCTGGGATTTCCTTCCTAGAGTGTGCCAGCTGGATCCCCCTGCTTCCACGCTGCTCTTCACAGTGTGTCTTCCACAGAGCAGTCACAGGCATCTTTTCAAAGTCAAATCACAATCCTTCCAAGCTTACAACTCCTCAAGGCTCTTTCTGTAGGATGTGGTCCCTGCCCACCTCTTCAGCTTTATCTCCCACCAGCCCCTGCCTCACTAGCCTCTTAGCTCTTTCCTGGTGACTGATGATTCTCTCTCTCTTTCTGCCTCAGGACCTCTGCATTTGTGCCCCTGCTTAGAACCCTCTCCCTCTCCCAGCTCTGTGGCAGCCAGCTCCTTGCAGTACTTCAGGGCTTACCTTAAGCTGAAAGATGCCTCATTGGAGAGGACTTTGCAGACCTCTCAGCGTGAGGTCAGTGCTCGGTTTCTCAGTCTCATCACGGTGCCCTGGTAACACTCAGGTAACAATAATTCTCTGTACTTGTTTGCACATTTATTGTCATTAAGCCTGTACCTGTGAGCTCCTTGAGGGCAGTGACAGCGTTTAGTGAATGATGGAAAGATGGGCAGTGGAGGATCAACTGGGTGCCCTGAGCTGGCCATAGGTGTTTTCCCTTGTGGGATTCGCTATGCTGGCCCCTCAGAGACAGTCCCTGAGTGAAGGGAAACCGAGGCTCTGAGTGTGTGAGGTGTGTGCTTATGGCTCACAGAGGCTGGGCTGGGCTGGGTGGAGCACCTGCCCCTGTGCTCCTGGGCTTCCCTGGATGGGGTGGTCCATGTAGACCCCAGGACCTGCTCCAAGGCTGCAGCCCTTCCCAGCCGTGGGCACCTAGCATCTGTTCCCTGTGCTCTCCCCAGCTCCTCCCTAGGGCTTACAGTAAAGCCTCTTCCTAGGGACCATGGACACAAAGGGCTGCACAACAGCCTTTTTGCCTGCGGGGTTGGTGGTACTTCCTGGACACCCCTACAAAGCTCCATCTTGCCTTAGGGGTGAGAATGTTGGTTTTGTCACCTTGCAATGTAATCTGTTTTCCCCTTGTTTGAGTACCAGACTGAAACAGCCTGAAGATGTGGAGACTGAGAATAAACTCTGTGACTCTGGACCAAGTGACCTCAAACTCCACAGAGCCTGTCAGGTTCTGCCAGAGCAGGAGCTCCTTTAACTCCAGCCCTACTGACCTTGCATTACAGTGCCTCCTCACTTCCCCATGCATTACAGTGCCACCAGCCCTTTGCCTGTGCAGTTCCCTCTGCCTTGAATGACTTCCTGCCTCTTGTTTTTGAGAGTCATGGTCATCAGTAAGGCTCCAGTGAAAGTCACTTGAGGTAACAGGGCCTATGAGGTTTGGGGGGCCAGGTATGGTGGGTCACACCTGTAATCGCAGAGTTTGTTAGGCCAAGGAGAACTGCTTCAGACCAAGAGTTTAAGAACAGTTAGGGTGCAGGGTGCTGTCCTCCATCCCTCCTCTGTCCCATAGCCTTTACTCACCTCCCTTGAGGCCCATTGTCACCGTATGTGATGCCCTGACTATAAAGAGAGCTCAGACTGCCTCCCAAGCTTTGGTGCATCCCCCCAGCACCCACTACGGGACTGGCACAGGGCGGGCCCTGGGAGATGCAGGGAAGAGGAACTTGAACTCAGTGGGCACTGTGGACGAGGGAAGGTAGGCCAGGATCCTTGCTGCAGCCATGCTCGACTTTGGTCCCCCTCACTGCTGCAGATGGGAAGCCTGACCTCCAGATGTTTCTCAGATGAGAGAGCAGCCAAGGCCACATCCATGTGACTGCCCATCCTCAGACAGGAAACCTGGCCCCAGAGCCCCTGTGCAGCCACCCAGGCGTGGCGGGGACAGGTAGAGGGAGCTGGGCCCCCGCAGAGCCACACAAGCTCCAGTCATGGAGGGAAGGGAGGTCTCTTGGGCTGCCCGCACAACCCTGCTGAAGGCTTCTGCTTCTAGCCTCACCCAAGCCCCTTCTACCAGTTAGAAGACAGGGTGGAGCCCAGATCAGCAGGGCACTTGTGCTCAAGTTCCACTCTCAGCTCTGTCACTTTGTAATCACTGACTTTTTTTTGTTTTTGAGACAGTCTCACTATGTCGCCCTTGGTAGAGTGCCATGGCATCACAGCTCACAGCAACCTCAAACTCAACCTCAAACTCTAGGGCTAAGCGATTCTCTTGCCTCAGCCTCCCAAGTAGCTGGGACTACAGGGGTCTGCCACAATACCCGGCTATTTTTGTTGTTGAAGTTGTCATTGTTTAGCAGGTCTAGGCCGCGTTGGAACCCGCCAGCCCTGGTATATGTGGCTGGCACCCTAGCTGCTGATCCACAGACACTGAGCCCCCACTGACTCTTTCAACCTGGTTTCCTCATCTGGGAAATGAGGTTGACGATGAAAGTCCCTATTCTTAGGGACACAGGTTAGATGAGATAATGAGAGTAAGGTACTTTACTCAGAAAGAGCTGAGTATTAGCTAATACGACACCCTCTGTACCTCATCCCTCTAACACACTACATGACCCCACTCTCAAAGAAACGGAGATTAAGATCATAAACAGGATATACCATTCACCTGTTGTGCCAGAGCCAAGCCTGCTACCGCTGTGCTGGTGAGGGTGTGTGTGGGGGGTGACACTCGCACATGCTGTTGGAGGGAGGGTCATGTGGCAGCGTATCACGATGAAAAAGGCACATTCTCTTTGACTTAGCATTTCTACTTAGGAATTTAAACTCACACATGTGTGAAATGATGTTCTATACAAGGATGTTCACTGCAACTTGTAATAGCCAAAGATTGGAAACAAGCCGAATGTCCATTAACGCAATTAACTAAATTATGGTACAGCATTGTGATAGAGCTCAGCTATTAAAGGAGTGGGGACAACTCTGTGTGTTTGGTAGGTGTGGAGTGAAAAGTAAGGTGCAGAACAGAGAGCATGACATGCCACCAGTTGTGTTAAAAATATTTTCATTCACTTGAAATCGTGTGGCAGTGGATGATTCTGGGGAGGGGTTTCTGGTGGCCACGAGCTGCAGCTGGCAGGGAGATTTGTGTGTTGTATGCCCTAGGGACCTCTGACGTTTACACCGAGGGCATGTGTTACCTAATCAAGAAAAAGGTGACCAGGGAAATGCTTGCTATTTTTTCTGGCACAGATAATGAAGGCCCATCGCTGAGATACCAAGCACTTTCCATGTGCACCAAAGAACAAGACAAATTGAAAAATGTGGGTCTGCTTTTACCTCTACTGTTGGGCAAGGAAATCTAATCAAGAAGCCTCGCCTTTAGGAAAGCGAGTCTCGTCTCCCTGTTGACACTAAATTGACACCCTTGGTAATGGCAGAAGATGCTACCTGGGCACTATGCTGCTGTGGGGGTGACTGAAGGATGCCTTCAAGCTTCCCTGACTGATAAGAGAGGCATGCAGCCTGCATGCAAATCTCTCTAAATTAGGCATGGCCTGCCCATCTTTCTGCCGCTGGATTTAGGCAGTCTGACCACCACATGCAGAGCAGCAAGCTGCAGAGGATGATGAAATCCTCATTTCCCTTGTGCAGAAATTCTGGCAAATATCACAGGAAGGCTATTTTACTGCTGGGTTTGGATGGGATGCCTTTCTGGGATGCTATGCTCTGGTGCCACTCAGCTGTGGACATGCGGATGAGTATGAAGAAGCTTTGTTTGAAGAGGTGAATTTGTGAACCCCAACAGTGGGCAGACACAGGAGTTCAGAACCACAGGCCCAGGGCAGCATTTACTGGGAACCCAAGAAGTCTGCTTTGCAAGGCAGAAAACTTTTTAGCACATGTTAGACCACACCCTGAGCCTGGGGCTAATAAAGTTAGTAACGAAGATCTTTACCTTGTACTTAAAAGCTCCTTTGAGTCTTCGGTGATGGGCTGTTAAATTGGAGGACAGAGGTGGTGCTTTCTCCTTATCCTGTCTCCTGTCCAGTTCCCGCAACCCCTAGGACTGTGTAACTGTATATTCCTTTGGAATCCCAAGGGACTATACTTGATGTTTCCTCCAACCCTCCCACCACAAAACTGAAGGCAACGAAGACCACTTCCTCAATTGTAAAGTCAAGAGACGACTTCAAACTTGCTTTTCGTAGAGGGACAAAGTCTCAGGAGGCACCCCAATGCAAGTGAGCAGCAGGCAGGGAGGAGGACTGTGGTGCTGGGGCTGAGGGGCCTGAGCAGGCCCTCTTCTTACATTGGCTTCTGATGGCTTGTTGTGCACCTGGGACCCTGCTGGGCAGAACCCTGGAAGGAGCAGGTGGCAGTGGCTGCCTCCAGAAACAGGGAGGCCTAGGGGGCAAGAACATTGCATTATCTTTTAGTGAAATTCTGAACTTCTGTACCGTGTGCAAGCACTACCAGGTTAAAAACAAATACAATTTAAAAAGAACAAAGGTGAAGGACCAAACTGATCACGTTGTAAGTACCCTTTAGCTCAGTCTCATTCTATGAGTTAAGTCTGGATGTGCTCTATTCTTTGTAATTTATTAAATCACCTACCTACATAAAAAGTGATCAAGCATCATGCCCGTCAGTGGCCCACGACTGTCAGAGAGGTGACTTGGTGGAGGGAAAACCTAGGACCTTGGAGCCAGACAGACATAGGTTCTGCCACTTATCGGACACAGGATCTTCCCTAGTTACTTACCTCTCTGAGACATTGGCCTTGGCTTCCATGAATCAAAACAATGCCAGCAGGGCTGCTGTGCAGGTTAGAAAAGATAGATGTAAAGCAAGTGGCACATGGCAGGTGCCCAACACGTGCTAGCTATTAGGATTCCAGAAAAGTGAAGTTGGAACTAAATCCAAACGTGAATGTGTGGCAGATTCTGTGACAGGCCTGTCACATCCTCCTGCCCCTCTCTGCCAGGATGCTTACCGCACAGTTAGCGGGTGCACTGCCTGTCCCATCACCAGCCCACAGCCGGCCCGAAGCAGGTACCACCTTACGCGGATCTCATGGTGGCTGCCTGGGCTGCTGAACAGGTTTCACTTGGCATGTACATGCTGGCCAGATGGTGGTGGCTGCGTAGAGCCCTGTCCCTGGGGGTTTGGTGGGCAGCAAGAGCAGGGGCACACTACAAGCTGTATGGCATCCCCCGTGGCCTATCTGTGACCTAGGGCTACACTTCATTTGAACAAAATGCTGCTTTTCCAGATCTGGTGGTTGTTCCCCCTCCTCATTCATGACTCTATTCTTCAAGAATGGATCAATAATCTGTGAAAGCCCTGCTGACTTCTGCTGAGGAGGAGAGCAACTTCTCCTAAACCAGGTAAAGTGAGCAAAGTCACAGTTTTGAAGCCACAATGTGTGCAGAAAGGACAAAAGAAGCAGCACTCACAGCGCACCTGCAGTGTGCATCGCTGTGCTGTGTGCTTTGCTGAGCACTCTGTCCCCATAAGTGCCAAGGGGACAGTCCCGCCCTGCGACTGAGAGAGGTGAAAGTCAGTCAGACGCCGCAGCTGGTGACACAGCAGGGGCCAGACTCCAGGCCTGACTACTCTAAAGCAGTGGCTCTCACCCTGACGCACAGACTGGCCTGGGAGCCAGAAACACCACCAGCGCCAGGCTGCAACTGACCCGAGGCCACTGTTCTGGGCCGGGTGCACACTGGTGTATTTTTAGCCTCCACGGACCCTCCCTGGCCCCGTGGCCAGCCTCTGCGGGAGCTGAAGCATGAGGTGTGTGCCTCGGCTCCCACATCCAGACTCTCCACGTCAGGCAGTCTCCCCAGTCCACACCAGTCACAGATGTGTGGCCCTGCAGCTGTACCACCAGAGTAGACACAGTGGTGACGCTGCTGTGCTCCTCACGGGCAGAATGAAGCTGACCATTGGTCTTCCTTGGATGTGCCCTGAGGCAGCTGCTGTGGGAAAAGGAAGTGGGTAAAGCTTCACTACAAAGAATGCCAGGTCAGGAATACCAAAACTAGCTTTAATTTGTCCAGAAGCTCCACAAAACAGCCTGGAGGTGTTTATGGAAGGAAAGCCAGGAGTCCACAGTGCACAGGGCCAAGGGGCCTCTAGAAGTTCTCCAGCAGCCCCAGGATGCGCTTCTGCTCGTTCTCCCGGAACTCCGGGCTCCGGCCGTCCCCGATGTTCTCTGCATACTCTAGGGGACAAAGAGAGGGTCAGGCATGGATCCCAGCATGGGCCCCCCAGCTGGGTCACTTCATGCCTTTCCTGAATCCCCAGCTCCCACCGAGGCAGATGCTACTAGTCTAATGCCCCACATTGGCAGCCTTTGCACCCCTCAATGGAAAGGGCCCACTTACACTTTTCCGTGTTCCTGTTTTTCTCCTAGCCATGTCCTCTACTCAAACCACCTTGTTTATTCACTCACTCAACATATACAGGGTTGCACAACTAAGTTCATGAACTTATCCTAGCAAAAATGCTATACACCGCATTGCTGAATGCCAGTAGGGTCACCTTCCAAGTACTCCCCTTGGGAAGCTACGCACAGTTGCCAGTGCCCAGTCCACCTTTCAAAGTACTTTTGAAACTTTTTCTGGAATGGCCATCAGAGCTATCATTGTACAAGGCCTGATAATTAAGCTCGCAACCTCATTCTAGAAAAAGTGCTATAATACCATAGTGATATTCAGCAATGATTTATGTAGTACCATTTCTAGACAAGCTCGTGAACTTAACTGTCAGGCTTGTAGGACAACAGCTCTGAAGACCATTCCAGAAAGAGTTCCAAGGGGCTTTACAGAGTGGACTAGGCGCTGGCATAGGTGCATAGCTTCCCAGGGGGTCCCGTAGGTAGGGGATATTGCTATGGTCTGAATGACCCATGCTGAAACTTCATCCCCAGTGCTTTGGTACTAAGAGGGGGGCCTTAGGAGGTGATTTGGCTCTGCCCTCATGGATGGGATCAGCACCCTATGAAAGGCTCCAGGGAACCAGCCAGGCCCTTTGGCCCTTCCTCCTCCTGTGCTATGAGGACCAGCAAGAAGACCCTCATCAGACGCCAATGCTGGTGCCTCAGTCTTGGGCTTCCAGCCTCCAGAACTGTGAGGAAGAAAATCTTCATCTTCATAATTTACCCAGTGTCGAGTGTTTTATTTTGGCAGCACAGTGGGCAAAGATGCCTACTGGGCAGGCGCTGTACTAGGCAGGTGGCTCTGAGTGTGGACCCTGATCATCATCATCAGCAGCAGCAGCAGCAGCACGTGGAACTTACCAGGAATGCAAAATCCTGGGCCCACCCTAGACCCTATTATGAAACTCTGGGGTGGGGCCCAGTGATCTGGATTGTATAGAGTCCCCCAGGTGATGCTGACGCAAGCCCAAGTTTAAGAGCTACTATCTGGGAATGGTGAACACAGGCCATGAGAATGGGAATAAAGTAATGACCAACACAGAGGAAAACCTCTGCTCGTGTGGACCCTACCTCCTATAAGGGTCACAAAGTAAACAGAGTATACAGGGAGGCTGTCAGAAGGCCTCACAGAGGCGGCGTACCTGTGTAAAAACCTGAAGGAAGGCAGTGCAGAAATACCCAGGAACGGGAGCTGGCAGGAAGCCAGTGCAGGGGCTCTGAGGAGAGAGCCTACTTGTTTATCTCAGGGTCAGCAAAAAGGTCAGTGTGGGGAGCCTGAAGCCAGAGCAGGGGGCAGTGCTCAGACTGGGGGGGACTGTAGGCCTCTCTCTGAGATGGAGATCTTTAAGAGGGCTCCGAGCAGAGCAGTGACATGATCTGACTTTCACCTGGTCACTTTAGCTGCTGTGGAAGACACTCCCAAGGGCAAGGGCTGAGGCAAGGAGAAGTGACTTGCTGGTGGCCTGGATTAGACAGGTGAGGGGAGACAAAAAGTCCTTAGGTTCTTAATGCACTCTGAAGGGGGCTCAACAAGACTAAGAGATTGGAAATGGGGTATAAGATAAAGAGAAATGCATGTTGTAATTGCCGAGGAGTATGACAAGAGTAGCAGAGAAGGTGACAGACAGCGAGCCAGGATTCCTCCAAGGGCTGAGAGGGAACTGGTGCTGGTGCCAACAAGGAGGCGCCATGGATGAGACAGTCCTCTGACGTGAGCTTCAAACAGCTGGGTGTTTTCAGGGAGACGGGAGAAAGGCCTAGAGGGGCCTGTGAGCAGCAGGAAGACCCTCCCCTGCCTCTGTGGAGGGAGGGGTGTGGGAGGAAAAGGCCACCTCCAGAGAAGGCTCCGCCAGGAGGGCCAGGTTTCTGAGCAGAGCAGGAAGATAAAGGCAACACTCACGAGGAGGATGAGGCTCTGGGAGGTGATGCTGGTGACATGCGACTGTCGGGGACAAAGTCAGAGAGTGACAGGCTGGGTAATCGTATGTTCCAGCTGACCCTGTTGTTCTAGCACAGTAATCAGTTAGACTTCATTTCATTCTCAAAAGTTTCTTGGTTTCCCCCAATACTGTGGTAAGCCTGATTTTAGGAGTCAGGAAGGGGTGAGGGGAGGCTCTGGGCTTCCTGTGCTGACTTCCATGAGCAGGTATGAAGGAGCTGGGTGAGGGGAAGAAGCGTAGATGGGGCAACCCAACTCTCCCTGGCCTCTGACTGTCCCCTGCCTGCTCCCACAGAGGAGACCATGGGCTCTGTTTGAATCCTAAGTACATTGAGGGCTCCCCTCTTCTGAAATGAATGTAAATTACCTGGCAAATACCACGTTTAGGAAACATTAGGTCCTCCTTTGTTCTCCGAGCAATGCCTCTTGGAGAAATCCCACACATCTTTCCAAGTCCATCTCTAGAGACACATCTCTGTGAAAGCCTGCCTGGTCACCTCTCCCTCCTGCTCCCATGCTCAGGTCACTCTGCCTACACCACGCACAGGCCTGCCTCTGGGCCATCCTCTCCCTGTCCTTTCTTTCCCTAGACTGGGAGCTGCAGGAAGGCAGGGGCTTTAGTCTTACTCTCCATTCAACTCCCAGCCAAGCCGGGCTGGGAGCCAAACAGCAGGGTGGTGTGGTGAGCGAGCTGAGTAGCTGACTAGGATGGCTGCTTGCACTGCTAGTCCCCTGGTCCCTTACTGGGGCCTGGCTTGAGAAGGAAAATATAGAGAGCCCTCTGGTAAGAGGCTTTGTACAATAAAACACCTGCTGGTCCAAATCAGACAAAAACTGGGACGAGAGAAGAGAGTGTTATGACCTTTCACCTCTTACCCTCCCCCCTCCCAATCTGGGGAAATAATTTTGCTCCTGCTCTTCTTTATTTTTTCTTCCTTCCTCTTTATTACTTTGGACATGTGCTGGAAAATGGGATCTGGGATTCCAACATGAGCCAGCTGTGTGTCTCCTCCCGGAAATCATCCTCTTCTCTTAGGCCCATCCATCATGTCCCACAGCAGATGATGGTGACGCCTCCGATTAAGGCCGCTTGGAGAGCGGGCTGGGCGATGGGAGGACAGGAACTGAGCCGTGGGAGAAGGCTCTGGGGTACACGTGAGTGGTGTCTCTTACTCACATGTGAATGATTCAGTTGTGCCCCAGAAGAGAGGGAAATGACCATCATGGCATTTACTGTCCCCAGAGGCATGGTCTGGAAGCAAGAGACTTAATGGATTGAGCTAACACTTTGCTCTCCTAATGTCTTCTCACACTCAGGAGGGAGGCAAGTGGAGGAACAGTGTGATGCTTTTGGGCGGTGATTTTCCAACAGTGCAGCCAGCTTCCCTGGAGGGACCTAATCTCTTTCTCGGGACGCACAAAGCAGAAGAAAACAAAGTTTGTACCAGTTCCCTTGCTGAATCACCTCTGCTAAGGCCTTAGGAACAGCATATGTCTCTACTGTATGCAGACAGAGCACCCACCCTGCGGACAAGTCTCCCTGTCACTCTGACTGGGTAAAGAGCAAAGTCCGATCACCCGTTCTCTGGAAAGCTATGCAAGGCAGTGAACGGATTCCCAGAATCTGGAGGAGGGGTCGTCTTACGCAGGATGGAATGGGAACTAACACGTAATAGGCACTGCGTACGTGCCAGGCATTATATACACTGTCTCACTTCTTCTGTGCAGCAAACTTACAAGGTAAAGTACACCATCCCCATTTATGGATGAGGAAACTGAGGCTATTAGAGAAGGGGAGCAACTCACCCCCAGTCTAGGATAACAGAAGAAAGGAAGTCAAACCGCAGAACATATGCGAAGGGTGAAAACAGGCATCTAAAAAGCCTTTGGGAGTGAGCTGGTACCTACAGCAGCATTGTCTTAGCTAAGCAGTATGTACCTGCCTGTCACCCCTCATGAGGGGAAAGACTCCTGCTCCGTGAACATTCCAAAGCAGCCTGGCCCTGGCAGGTGTCTGACTACAAAGTCCTCATGAACAGTAAGACTCCAGAGGGAATGTCTTCTGGTAAAGGGGCCTCGGTGGCCAGGACAGATGTGGGGTGAGCTGGATGGGGTCACTCTCTTATGCCAAGTAACCAAATATCAGAGTTAGCAGGGTTCTCAGAAATCTACTGCAGGTCTCAGGAGGCGCATGGTTGGCCAGGGTCCCTCAGTGAGCCAGTCACAGAGTGGGCCCAGACCTTGTCCAGTGCCCTGGCAGTAACTGCCCTGGTGGCCTGCACCAACTGGGCACCTCACCCTCACCCCTCGCCACTTTTCCTTACTCATTCTGTTTCCAGAGGAGAGTCCTATTTGGAGCAAATCTTGGTGGTGCCAGCTACCTCTGGTTATTATAGCTGCTGCAGCAGTTTATAAATATTGAACAGATTCCTCCCAGAGGTCTTAGGAAAGAGTTCTCTTTGCTGTGTGTGTGTGTGTGTGTGCGCGCACGAGAGGAAAAAGAGAATTCGGGGGAAAAAAGAGATGCTAGTGAAGAGAGAACTGTGGGGTGGGGGAGGGGCAGAGTAGGATGAGAGAGGCAGAGAGGGGAAGAGGGGAAGTCGGGCAGAGGGTGAGAAAGACTGCACACACATCAACTCCCTTCTCTACTTCCCCAGCATTTTCAAATGCTCTCATAATAAAGGCTTTGATGGAGCTCAGAAACAGGCAGCAGTGCTGAACGCATAAATATTAAAG
Organism: Loris lydekkerianus; assembly: GCA_963574355.1. Taxonomy (NCBI): domain Eukaryota; kingdom Metazoa; phylum Chordata; class Mammalia; order Primates; family Lorisidae; genus Loris; species Loris lydekkerianus. The sequence continues at coordinate 18,638 of CAUYPK010017196.1, forward strand.
CAAACTTTAGACAGCAGGTTTACTATTCAGACATGGAATACAAGCTGTTCTGTTTATGTTAAGAGCAAGGGGGGCACAGGGGCTGGTGAATGGGGAAAAACTGTCTTCCAGGGCAGAGACCTGGACCAGTGCTCACAGCCTCGTTCAGATCCCTAGCCCTTAAGCCGTAATGCTCACCCTTTAAAAAATGCAGGAGGAAGAGGGAGGAGAGAGAAGAATGCCAATATTTTCACATTAGAAACTCTTGAAGACATACAAATAACCACAAAATAGGAACTGGGAAAGGAAAATCCTTCAGGTCTAACAGAGATTCCTTAACAACAAGAATGAACCTGGAAGGTTTAAAGGTTACATTACATTTCTCTAGGAGAACATTTTGCTGGGCTGAGGGATATAATTTCATCAGAGATGTCATCCAACTGAAACCCACATAAAGGAGAAGGAACCTAACGAGATCATGTCTCATAGTCATGTGGATTTTAGCTGGTTGGAAAAGCACTCACTGACACCCACCCACCTGCACAACACCCTGAGAAGTCTAGCCTGAGTGCTGGTCCATGGTTCCCTGCTGGTATCTGAGTCCAGGCTGCTCCCAGCTCCAGGGGAAAGGATTGAGGGAGGGAGGGAGGGAGGCGGAAAGGAGGAAATTTGTTCCGTTTACTGAGTACACAATGGGTCCCAGGCACCTAACTGCATTTCAACTTCAGAACCTTCCTGAGAGGAGTAATATTATTTTAGTGTTTTTTTTTAATAGAGGAAGAAACCAAGACTCAAATATTATTTACTTGCAGTTACACAGAGATTCAGAATTTGTGCTGGTCTGTGCATCTCTGTTTTTCTACTTATTACTAGGTTAGTCTGGACACTGATTGGAACAATAAAGATGGCTAACATTTATCAAGCACTTTTCAGATGCCAGCCAACATGTGTGCACTTTATATACTTCATCTAACTCTCATAGCAACCTTTTGAGGTAGTTTCTCCCCATCTGACAGATGACCAAACTGCAGCTTTCAGAAGGGTAAGTAGCTGCCTAAGGTCCGACAGCTAGAAAAAGGCAGAGCTTGGATGTGAACACAGACAGCTTCGTGGCAGACTCCACAATTCTCACACAGTTGGTTCTCAGAGGGTGGTTCTTCCCCTTCCTCCCTTGTGCAAATGCATCCAAGGTAGCCCTTTCTGAGAGCCCTTGTGGGTGACCTGGATGAAAAGTTCAAGGGGCATCAATCTTACATCTTTGCTGAAAACATGCTGAGGTGTCCCTAAGATGCCTCTGTACCTCCATCAGGGCAACTGGCTGTAGCGCTAACACACAGGCCTCTATCCAAGTTCCTTTCCTGCCTCCAAATACCCCAGTGGCCACAGTACCCATGACCAGGATCAGGTGCAAGTCTCTCTCTCTCACACACACACATACACACACACACACACCCTGCACATCCTATCAGCTTTTGCAGTTTTAAAACCAGAGGCAAATGGTTATTACCAAGAACCCCAAATCAATACAGAAATGTATGTTTATGAGTTTCTAAGAGGAGATTTTAAGCCATAAAGAACACAAGCAAAACAAAGGGCCAACCATTTTGAAGTTTTGGCTCATTCTTTTCACAGTAAGAGTTTGATTCAGTAATTGTCTAAGCTCTTCTTGGCAACAAGCCAGTCGTGCAGTAGCCATGGCTGTTCCCAGGCACCTGCGTGGTCTTCTGACAACTTTTCCCAATAGACTGAAACATTTACCAGGCAGGCCTGAGTCTTCTATTGAAAGCCTTGGCACAAATACTCACATTAAGAAGTATTCCCAGGTCACAGCTCCTATGCCATGTCCAAGGAGATGACCCCTCAATTATGCATATGATATGTAGTTCCTATCTGCCTACAGAAATCCTACACATTACAGTCCTAAGTAAGAAGCCACCCTCTCACTTAGAGTCATCCAAGTCATGGAGATAAAGTGGAACAGTGGCTGCCAGGCCTGTGGGGAACGGGGAATTAGGGGTTAATGGGTCCAGAGTTTTCAGTTTTACAAGATGAAAGTCATGGACAGATGGTAGTGATGGCTGTCAGGGTGAAAATCATACAAAGAACAAGAAGCCACCTCTTCTGTATGGCATCTCTGGATCTTTGAGCTCCTTTTTTTTTTTTTTTTTTTAACTTCCAGCACAGTGTTATAACTGTGTCCTCTTCACTCCCATCATGTCTCTAGATGCCAGCACCAACTGCATTCTGCTTTGTGCTACGGTGAGTTACTTCACCTGTGAAGGGAAGCATGCCCCTTGGGGACAGTGCCTCCTACGTGTCTCACCGGTCTTAGGAAGCCACTTAAAGCATCTTGTGATGCAAAAGGGGTACTCTATAACGGTGGATTCCCTGAATTTTTATTCTTTCTTAAGAACTTACAGGAGCATATGAGCCAACCAGCACAGTTAAGAGACTTCTTTTCTGCAAGACGGAAATACCATGGTGTTCAGTTCTTTCTGAGTCTGGATCCAGTTTCCGTTACTAGTGACTCAGGTAACATCACTTAACCTCAGCACGTCTCAGTTTCCTCATCTGTAAAATGGAAATTATCCTGCTTTCTCTGGTTGTCGTGAGGACCAGAGGTGACGTACACTGAAAGGCTGGCGCAGAGGATGTGCTCAGTAAGTGACTACTCTACTTGCTGTGGTCCTGGATTTCTGGAACAGCTCTGAAGATGCCTGAAGCACCACCTACCTCAGCATGCACCCCAATCAGTAGTGACTGACCCCTCCTCTGGACCAGGGACAAGATAAAAGGCAGGAGGACCACTGTCATTCCTGCAGAGCATATGGTCTCATCTGCCCCCCTCTGTGTGGGCATCTCTGTCCTCAGACCCAGAGCTGCTGCCAGTTCCAGGGAAAGCTGGACTTTGGAAGCGCCGACTAAGCAGTCTACAGAAAGAGGGACTTTAATGAGCCATCAATTATTCCCAGCTCTCCTGGCACCTCCAACTGAAAAGGAGGGAGAAAATTGTGAGAAAGGGGACCAAAAAATAACGGGAAAAGTCCCCTGCTGGGCTTGCCTCATCAGCGTTTTCCTGAGACCTCAAGGGATACATCAGCTGTCATCCTGCCAGCAAAACTTAGGAAATATGTAGGCCATAAAATCAAAGAAAAAAACCTTGCATCTAATTAGTACGCTAAAGAAAAAAAAGGAAGCAACCCAAACTGAAAACCAAAATTAAAATCAAAGAGGACAGACTGATTAGCTGGTTTTCTTTACGAGGCTTTGTTTTTTCTGGGCTTTCTGATTGAAGAAAGGGGGAAGGAGAGAGTGAAAAGGAAAACGAACTGGGTTTGTAAGAAGTGGGTCTGAGCAGAGCCCACCTTCCACCCCCATTGCTGCCTTCAACCTCAACACTATCCTCCCCCCACCAAGTGTGGCTCTGGAGGGTCCCTGCTGAGCTGTGTTCAGGGGCTGCTCCAGAGGCAGGCCACAGTGCATCAGCTCCAGACCTGACCGACCAACGCTGCTGATGGCCTTTCCCTGGCTGTGGATGTGAGTTAGGCATAGCGTGTCAGCAGGAGAGGGCTGAGAACCCTCTTTTTTTAATGGTCAGCATTGCGTTGAGGGCCTCCTCAACCTGAGCAATGGCATCCAAATTCTGGGCTCTAAATATCACCTGTACCTAATGATTTCAAATTTCCCAAATCAGCATCTTTTCTGAGCTTTAATGAGAATGTCCACTATCTGCTGGCAAAGAAAGGGAAGCAGGCAGGATCTGTCAACAAGAGCCCTGCCCAGCAACACCCCACCCCAACACTCCAAGCTCTCACATCTCTGCTTGGTCTCCCCCGACAGGGCCTGAGTCCTTACCCAGGCCACTGAATCCTGTCCTGCCTCTGGGCCTCTGCTCCCTCTGCCTAGCATATACCCTTTTCCCAAACACCCTTTCTCTGGGACACCATTTGCAGTCCTGGGAGGAGTGGCTGCTCCCTCCTCTACCTCCATCACTGCCTCCTTGACATTCCCTTAGCATGGCTGTTCACAGCTCTAAGGCAGCACTTAGCATGTCATAATTAGTTTCCACTATTTCTCCCCACTAGACTATGAATGCCTCAAGGCTAGGGATTTCACTTCTTTGTATCTCCAGTACTGGATATAGAGCACCACACCAAGCACTGTCAGCTGAGTAGGTCAATCATCTACACATCTATGTCCTCAGAAAAGGAAAACTCCATGAGGGCAGGTGCTGTGTACTTAGCACTGTGCCTTACTAGCTCCAGGAGAGCCAAAATGCTTGCCAAATTAAATTCATACAAAAGTGGGGTTTAATTCAACAACATTTAAAATTTTTACTGTGTTCCCATCATGTGCCCAGAATTGCTCTAGGTGCTGAGGAGACCCGCTAAACAAGGGAGACAATGTCCCCGTATCACAAGCTCATATTTTAATGTATGAGACAGACAAAACAAGTAAATAAACACATAAATAAAACAATTAAACACTGTGATGAGGGCTCAGAAGGAAATAAACAGGCTGCAATGAAGGAAAATTACAGATGCAGAGAAGTGGAGAGACAGAATTAGTGGGACTTACTGATGGACTGGCTGTGAAGGGTGATGGAGAGAGAACTGAAGGGCTGGACTTGGGCTGGAAGACTGGGTCAAGAGTCTGGACAGGGGAGTTTGGAGTGGGGAGAAAACAACAGGAAAGGGGAACAGAGTGCAAGAGTAGACGGCATCTGTGCAATGCCGCTCACCGGCTCACTTGCCCAGACACACTGAATCAACAATCACCTTCCCAGCATCCACGGTGCACTTGGCACTTGAAAAACACTGGGGAAATAAACCAGGATCTGAGAAAGACAGAAGCCGGGGCTCACAACAGAAATTCTGAATTACCAGGTACGTGTGGTAGGGTTTGAGAAAGAAAAGCATCCACCTACTATGTGTCACGCTTGTTAAAAACACCTTTTCTTTCTTAGAAAATCACTGTTTTGATTATAGGGATGGAGGTGTAGGAGAAGGGCTAAATGCAAGATAGTAGAGCTGAGAGTAACAAAAAGTTCTAATTGATAGTGTGGGTGTTAAAAGTAAATGCCATTTAAAGGCTGGAGTTGCAAATCACCACAGCTACACCTTAGGGAGGAGGCGGAATGACACTCTGAGTGGTAATTCACAGGATTCTGACACTAGACATGAGAAGGGAGTGCCCAGGGGGCCACCAGGGAAGGCAAGGCGCTGGGTTAGGTTCATCAACGGCCTCCCCCTTTACTTTCTTCTCTTGGGGAGGAGAAAACAACATATCCAATGCCTCACGTTCTCCATCTATGAAATGGGCACCGTGGATTTACCAGTGCCCTGCCTGGGAGGATCATGTGATCTCCAGCCCTTATAGCTTTCCTCCCACTATCCTGTCTAGAATGTCCTTGTTCTAGCGTCTTAGATCAGCTTAATGCCACTTCTCCCATAAAGCTTCTCACAAGATTTTAGCCATGCCTCATCTAAAATAATGATGATGACAACAACTGCCATAATAATATTTCATAATATACTAACATTTACTGAGAACTTACTAAAGGTCAGACATTTCCCATGTAGCCTCTCACTTAATCCTCTTGCCCACTCTGTGAGGTCCAGAGTAGTAACTGGAATCTTGCCTGAGTAACAGATCCAAGAGCCTGGGCCCATGTTCTTAACCTCTCTTCATTTTATTATGTGTATTATTCATCTTCACAATTCATCTCTCACCTGTAATGGGAACTATAAGCAACTTAAAGGCAATTTTTTAGTAAATCTAGCCCAATCCTTCATCTTAGAAACAGGCAGAAAAAGGGCCAGAGAGGAACACAATTTGTCTGCAGCTTCCCCATCTGTCCCGACCCTCTCTGAACTCGGGTGTCATCAGTGCCTTAGAGTCCTACGTGCACCTCTGCCCACCATGTGTGTTCGTCTGTGCTCCCCAGTTAGACCCGAGTACCCTGAGGGTGGGGTTGTACCCCAGACCTCAGTACAGGGGCCCAGAGCCATGCCAGCTGGGTCAGGTCCAGCTAAAGATCTAACAGCGCTTGGGGGAACTCATTGGGGGGGGGGGGGTAAGGGAAGGACGGAAACCCACACTGACTGTGCTTTCCTCTTGGCCAGGTATCAGACTGGACACTGCCACATAGTACCTCCCCCACTTTGTAAAACTCTTCCTATTATAAATATGCTGTGACCACGCTCACATGACTGGGGCAGGCACAGCTGAGACTAGAGGGTAGACATGCTCTTTCTACGACACCACACTGCCTCAAATTCATGCTCAGTTCCAGTTTCAGGAGTCCCCTCTATCTGTCAGTTCCAAGATCTCCAGGAGATGCCTGAAACCACACACAATACTGGACCCTACATATCTATGTTTTTTCCTATACATACACACCTATGACAAAGTTTAATTTATAAAGCAGGCATATTAAGAGATTAACAACAATAACTAAGAATAATAGTCACATGAATGTGGTCTTTTGTCTTCAAAATATTGTACTGTACTCACCTGTTTTTGGACAGGTGAGCAAGGGTAACTGAAATTTTAGAATGTAAAACTATGAAAAGGGAGGGGACTGCTGCAGTTCTTGTCATTTCTTTATTTTTTTTCTCCATGAAAGTAATTTCCTTCCACTATATCATTCTATGCAGTTTAGAATCTAATTTGGTTTTGCTTTTTTTTAAAAAAATTTTTTAATAAATGTTTCCAAGCCCTAGAGCTTGTTGTTAAGAGTTTAAGTTCTGGAATTGGAAGGTCAGAGGCAGAGAATAACTAGGTTAGTTTTCAGTATTGTGACAAAGATGGCCTGGACACATGGCCAACTAACTGGACAATACACGTAAGCTTTTCATGCAGAAAATGCTGTGTCTCTGTGCCGACAGAGACTCGGCAAGCTTCCTCTCACTCCCTGCAGTCCCAGACACAAGGAGTATCCAACTTACCCTTGATGATGTGCCTGACAATTTTGATGGAGCTTCCTCGCATGTTCAGGATCTGGTGAACCCTCTGGCGAATCTAATAGTGGGGAAAGAATAGGAAGAGAAAGAAAAAGGACCATCTGTCCTGGTTAGATACCAGAATGCATCAACTTGAAATTACTTAGCTCCCCCTCTTCCCTGAAAAAGAAGGCCAGGAGTAAAGGAATTCAAGGAGAGTGTGGTCTATCTTTCCTTGAAAGTCTCTACCTAATCAGGTGACAAGCAAGGATGCAGGGATGGACAGGCCCACGGAAGGGAAGATCCTCCTACCTGGGGGACATTGGCATTGCAGATCTCAGCCATGATGTAGCAGATGTGCTGGAGAACAAAGAGCCCTGCATCCAGGCGCCGGAGGTAGAACTCATCCTCAGTGTCATTGTCTATGATCTCCCCACGCCGGACCATGTCCTAGAAATAAATGAACATTTGACAATTAAAGCTGGACAGTGAGTGGGAGAAAGAATGGGCTTCTACTATAGAATACAACTACAACAAGACCACCTATTCTTCATTTGTCTACTTCTCCCATTATTCCGAACTCTCCTTCTTATGTTCCTCATTCTTAATGGACTACAGAGGCCCCAAAAGTCAAGCCCAAAGCCCATTTTTCTCTATCCAATGAATCAGGACCAAATGATCTCATCCACATATTCAACCTAATATAAGAAGCTGAGGGACACAAATCTAAGCCATTTACCTGCTTCTACTCATTCTTTACTCTGGTTCAGACCTCCATAAATAATCTCTCTAAAAGATACAGCAGTCCCTGACTTACGATTTTTTTGACTTTATGATGATGCTAAAGTAATACGTATTCAGCACAGACCATACTTCTCTCACGATGCTGAGGGGCAGCAAGCCACAGCTCTCGGCCAGCCAGTCACTTCTGGACTTGACAGTATTTTCAATTTACAATAGGTTAATCAAGATGAAATCCTATAATAAGTCAAGGAGCATCTGTATACTTAATTCGTTTTCTTCTAAATCAAGTTAAACATCTTTGTCTTGGGGCCCTGGTAAAGCTGATGTGCACACACCCAACTTTCTATGTGCACTCCCTTGTCCTACGTTCTGTCCAGTGCAAATGCTGTGACCTCTCCACTGCACGTCACAAGTCTAACACCCTAGGAGGCCTAATAAGAGTTGGGAGTCTCCTTTGTGACCTGTCAGACTTTCTGTCCCTACATCTAGTCCTCTCTCGTGGATTCTTTTTTTTTTTTAAGCTTTATTGAAGTATAATTCACATACCATACTATTCACAAATTTAGTGTTCAGTTTAATGGCTTTTGGTATATTCAGAATTGTGCAATCATCACTGCAGTCAATTTTAGACTATCTTTATTACTCCCAGCCCAATCTAGTGGATTATTAACACTTTTGCCAAGAGACCCCTTCTCTCTAGCTCAGGGCCCTACTGCTTCTCCGGGGGTATCTAGGGTAACTCTTAAGCCCACACTATTTTTAAGCTATCTCTTTTCTAAAATTCCGAAGAGCAACTAGACAAGCCACTCCTCAGAGTGACTGCTTTTGCACGTCCCGTCACCCTGACTTTAGTCCCATCACCTCCTTCTCTCTGTCTAAAGCTTTTCTTCCGTGACAGTAGACTGCGGGATCTGTGAAGGCAGGGCCTTTATTTGGTTTGTCTTCATATCCCCAGTTCAGTAAACATCCATGCAGGGAACGAGAGAAAACAGACATCTCTGGTTTGGGCCATGAACTCTCAGGAGTGAGAACTGGTTTGGGGATGAGTTCTGCGTGACCAAGCAGACAGGCCTAAGGCGGCGAGTGTTTAATATCTGCTTTCGATGGCAGCAATCCATTTCTTAATTCTGTCGGTAGTTTCACGGCCACAATCCTTTCTGACAACTCAGGATCCTGTCACTAGCAGAAGCCCTTGGGACCCTGCTTTCCACTCTCCCCAACTGGAAGGACATACCACTGTGGCAATCAATCTCCACCAAGAAGCCTTTGGAGACTATATAGAAACAGATAATGCACTTCTTTATTTGCCCAGGGGGCTGGCCTGTAGTAACACAAGGCAACTTTTCATCTTGCTCCTAAAGGCCAAAGACAGCAGCAGACTGCCAGGGCCTACACTGCCTGGCAAGTCAACACCACTAATAAGTCCTAGCTTCTTTTAGTAACAAATTCCTTGGTAATTTGGAAATAGTGATAACGTTCACTAGGTAGGCATCAAGCACTGAACTGAAGATGTCCAAGGAGTTTTTAAGTAGAAGGTTTTCTTTAGTTTCCTAACTTCCAGCTTCGGAACTCCTAAAGTATACAGCAGTTACTACCAAATTTAAAGAGGAAAGGAAACCAAGGAACAAAGAGGTAAAATTGCTCATAATTACCAGTTATTAAAATATGGACTCCCCAGGGACAAGAATCCTGTCTGATTCACTGCTGATGGGAAAGGAGTAACTTGGTGCACAGTATTTAGACCTGTGGCCTTACTAAGTGCCTAGTGGCAAGAATACCATCCTAAGCATGGAGGTAAGGCAGAATAAGAAGAAAAAATGGAGGTAAGGACAAGCCCTGGACTTAGTCACTGAAGAGTGGACTGTCAGAAGAGGCCACAGAGACATAGGAAATGACCAGGAAATAAATAAAGGGATACAATGAACCCACACATTAAAAATAATTGCAAGTGGGAGGTGCTCAGGGTCAGGTGAAATGTAAGGATGTCCTGGAAAAAGTGATGTATAGGTAAGTTTCAAGGCAGGATAAGCAGAATGAATGCCTCAACAGCATGGTCTTCCAGTTGTCTGAGGCCTTAGGGACATGTCCCATGCCGTCCCTATTTCTGCTCTCTAGTACTTCCATGCTCCATACACTTGCCTGCCTCCCTTTTCTGGTCTCCTTGCCTTGCCACTCATGTTGGTACTACCAACCCCCGCCCCTGTCTCTATCATAATATACTGAAAGTCCAAAATGTAATACGTCTCACAAAACATTCCCTGAAACCCCCAAGCAGATGCGATCTTTCAGTCCTTAAAACCCTCACAACCTGGATTTGTACCTCTGTTACGGCACCTCACTTGGCTTGCCTTTAGTATTTACTCGGATGTATGCCTCTTCCCTGTGTCGGTTCCTTGAAAGAAAGAGTTTTACTCATCTTTGTATGATACTTTTTGCTTAGTAGGCTCTCAGAAAGCATTTGTCAAACAGGATTGAAAAAAATGTAGGCAGAGGTTGAACTGTGTGCTAAGACTTGTGTGGCTGGGGAAAGGTGGAAAATATCAGGAGAGTTAGCAGATGGGATTCTTAAATGCTGGTGAGAAGTTAGATAAGATGGGATGTAGACTGTTAGTGCTGGGTAGGAAAATGCCACGAATAAGAATATATTTGCAGCTACGTGATGGACACGGTGGCTTGAAGTGTAGAGAGGCAGGTAGAGTGCATAGCAGGGGGACACAGCATCAGCCTACGTGAGAAGGGGAAGGGGAGGAGAAGAGACCTTTAGAGGTCACAAACATGTGACCCCGGATGTTTATGCTCATTCTTTCACCCCATTATGTCCTGAACGCGTAACTGAGATAGGTATTGCATGATGTGCGGGGACAGCAAAGATAAACAAAACAGCCCACATAATCAAGGAGCTTATAATCTAATGAGAATAACAAATATGAGCAAATTACTTTTTAAAAAATGTAGTAATGACTGTTGTAAGAGACTTCTCAAACCGTGCTGTGGGAACCCGGAAGAAGAGTGGACTAAAGTCTGTTTGGGAGGAGTCAGGAGAGTTCAAAGGAAATGTCAACAGTTGAGCTGGATTTTGGAGTTTGACAGGTTGGAAAGGACAGTCCAAGCAGAGGAAGTACTACTGTGGATGAAGGAAGGCACAGAAAAGTTAGCTTGGCCAGCCTGGGAGAGAATGGCACTGGAGTAAGAGGTTTTTTGGTTATTAGATGCCGGCATCAGTAGAGGATGTTATTTTTGATTGATGAGTACATACTAGGCATTGTGTGATGCGGTCTGAACAAGCACCACCTACCCACCATGGAGGAGCTGCTGGAGTGACTGGGGGCTTACTGTGTGTCAGACATGGTGCTAAGCGCTTTCCAGATGTCAGCTCCTTTACTTCTCATAAATATGGAGAGGCAGGATTCTTACCCTATTTTAGATGAGGAAACTGGTTGAGGCAGAATAACCTCCCCACGGCTAGTGGACGGCAGAACTGGGATTCAGACCCAAGTCAGTGGTCTTTTCACACTACCATGTTTGTGTAGGTGTAGACTTCAGCACTGCCTGAGGAACAAAGGAAGATGTTCAATAAGAGTGATAGAAGGATCAAGAACGGAGCTCCAAGAAACTGAGTTTCTCTAATTAGGTCAGAAGTGCCCCTGGTAAGTCTCCCTTTCCTCCATAATCTGATCTTCTTTTAACGGAGCCAGTAAACACTGCCTTCCACTTTCTCTGTGCCGTCACCTAGAGAGAACAGACCCACGAGAGCAATGCCAAACTTTTTTTCTCCTCTCTTTCCTCAGAACTTCAAGACTCTGACAATGTTCCATTCAACATTCTACTTTTAGACATATGGCCACATGATTTGAAAGTAAAATTTTCAAATGTAGATCTGAGATATGACTATAGCTCATCTCCAAGAAAGGCATCAACCATTGGTGCGTTGAATGTGCACAGAGATGAAACAGAGACTGGCTTCTGAAGACGAAGTTTCTGCCCTGACAGTTTCAGAAGCGCCACAGAAACCAGCATGCAGTGAAGCTGACTGCTGTCAAAGCAGCACCTTATCTAGCCTGTTATAACTCTGTGGCATGGAATATTTACAGCTGAATGGATTCAGGGAAGCTAGCACAAATGTGTACTCAGCACTTAAAGGGAAATAAAGGAAGCAGGATGATTGTGTATTATTCTGAAAACAAGGATACCAGAAAGTTTGGGCAGAGTTCTTTTAAGTACATCATCTTAAGTTTTGGGCTATCTTACAAATAAGATGGCATGTCACCTTTATTCTTCACTCCTGTTTTACTATGTAAGGAAAGGATCAACTTATTTTCAATGGATTAATAAATTTTTGACTCCTTTTATGGGTTTCCAAAACAGTAGATAAAAAGTTGATCTTGAGATAAGGACTCACTATAGTTCCTTGGGTTATCTGTGTGTAAGGAAGTAGAACCAGACATCTGGAAGAACTTCTAAGGGTGTCTATAACTTTCCTTTTTTTTTTTTTTGAGACAGAGTCTCACTATGTAGTCCTCAGTAGAGTGCCGTCATGTCATAACTCACAGCAACCTCCAACTCTTGGGCTTAAGCGATTCTCTTGCCTCAGCTTCCAAAGTAGCTGGGACTACAGGTGCCTGCCACAACGCCCAGTCATTTTTTTGTTGTAGTTGTCATTGTTAATTTTAGCTGGCCCGAGCTGGGTTCGAACCCGCCAGCCTCAATGTATGTGGCTGGCACCCTACCCACTGAGCTTTGGGCATCGACAACTTTCAAATGGCTATCAGTATAACTCAACTTATGATTATCTGGCTAGGATTCAGTCTTTGGATAAGTAATATAAAAGTTAAGAATAAAAAAATCATCCCAAGCTTCTCTCCATCTTACTCCTTTCCTCAAAAAGCTCCAGAAGAACTGAAGAACTCTGATCTACCCAGGTACTCTGACGGCTCTGCCCTAGGCACACACAGGTGGACCTGCTTCTCTGGGGGTAGGAGAAATCAGATTATACTCAACTGACTGAAAAACGACTAGACAAAGAACAGAAGGAAGCCGGGTAGTCCAGCAGAGATCAAATCTGCAGCCCAGTCTTCTTTGTATATGGTGACTGATCGAAACAGTTCACAAATATCTCAATCTAAAGAAGGTACCCAGCCTCCTTGCCTTCTTTCTCTCTCAAGAGACCCTCTGATAGTATAAGAAACATTTAAGTTAGATACTAGAATTTCTTTAAACTGTTATGGGACAGAGTATTAATGGGATCAGATGCCAGCTCTGATGCTAACTTATTAATGTCCTTAACTAAGTCATTTAACTTCTCTTGGCCTCAGTTTCTTTATTGGGAAAGAAGAAGCCTGCACTAGATAAGGGAAGGCAAGTAGGGCTCATCCTGCACGGAAACTCTAACCCACTATAGTGGCTGCAGAGTACTATATGAGAAGGGTTGTGTGGCTGAATTGAAGCTCAGTGGAAAAGAGCTCTGAAACCAATTAGTAAGGCCTGCACTGACTGCTGGATTGGGGAGTGGCTGTGTGCCACACCTTTGTTTCCCTGATTTGGTGCTCTTGAAGGTTCATTTTGGCTTAGATAAGTCTATGGCAAATGTAGAACTGAAGCGCTTTGAATAACCAGATGTAATGGATTTCTGCCTGAATACGGGCAGATGGACAGATTCAGGATGCTGGTGGATGGTACTCCCAGAGAGAAGAGTCACTAGGAGAAAAACCTCAAACTGGAGACATGTACCACCTCAACAGGACGTCATGGTCAACACCAATAATTAGCTCATCCTTTCATCAATAAATTGAAGTTCCTAGAATCTGCTGTTACATTAGGCAGATCATTAAAACAATCTGGGCATGCAAAGTGCTCTTCAAGTGGAAATATTATTAGTAGGGATTAAAGAGAAATTTCCAAGAATCCAGTAACCTCCTTAAAGTGTTGTACGTCTCACTTTACAAAACTTCAGAGTGAAAAATCCGTATGTACATTGGATTGTCTTTGAAATAAGACAAGAGAGTGAAGATTTAAAGGAAGTCTTCTACAAATTAACTCATTCAACTCTCATCTCTGAAGAGAGGGAAGGTGACTGCCTTCTCTGTGAAGCAATGACAACTTAGCATCCACCAACATTTTTTACTTTTCAGGGCAGGACGCCTGCATTAGCCTCACCTGCTGAACATGCCCTGTGTTAGGGATGTACAGCAAGTACCACTCTCAGATTTCACAGACGTCAAATGACCGTCACTGAGTTTTGGTTAGAAATTTCAGTGGAAGATAATTCCATAATCTCAGAGCTTTTTTATCAGTCTTTTCACTCTGGCAGGAGAGGGGCAGCAAAATGGAATATTCACAGTGGCAGCATTTCCCAGTCCCTTCCTGAGTGCCAGGCACTGTACTGGGCACGTCCTTGGATTTCTTGCTTTTCCTTGCAAGAACCCTAAGAGGTAAGAACTGTCTCCACTTTTCAAACGGGAAACTTAAACTTAGAGAGATGACTGTGTTACTTGGAGTAAGTGGTGGGAGCCTGACAGAAACCCACACACAGGTGGCTCTAAGCCTGTATTCACTTTCATAGTTCAAAGAAAGAAAAAGTCTTTGTTCTATGGACCTTTCCAATATTAGAAATAGATGGGATATTTTTCTTTATGCTGTTATGTGGCAATAAAAACAGTAGCATTAAATGTAAGGTCATCTAACCTCTTGGCCTATATTTTCCCTATAAATTAAAGAAACTTAAAAAGGGAGAAAAATCTACAGTTAAACCAGCAAATTACACACACAATCTGGGAGAATTAAAAAAAAAAAAAAAGATACTCTGGTAGGTTGTGTTGATTCCGTAAGAGAGGGCTAGAATAAAAACTTGGATGGTAATTCAGTGAATGGCACATTAAGTAGAACAGATTGCAGTTCACAGCAGCAGAAGCCTGTTTGGGGGCTGCTAAAATAAACAGATTCATCTCCAAAGATACACAAGGAGGTGGTATGTGCAGCATCAAGGTGCCGTTTCTGCAGGGTTGTGTGTGTGTCTTTCCCCCCTCCCAGCCACATCCTCACTTTAAATGTTAATCTGTCCTCAGGAGCAGTACCAAATCACCACCTTTCCACATGCCTTTGTCTCTTTTAGCAGTCAAGTCGTAAGCCCTCCAAATAAGCATGCAGATGCCATTTCTAATCTGCCCCCAACAGACAGTGAGCTGCCCCTCGCTGATAGAAGGAGACAGTCATAAAAGAGGCTTCTATGAAGCCAACACGAATCCCTGTTGCCTTAATAAGAGGAGGCACGACTCAGCCTAAACATGAAGCTCCGAGAGACAACACAGTTACTGTCTGTCGTCATGGGCAGCAATTGCCCCACCATTCAGAAAACACCACTATTTTTTTTTTTTTTCTTCTAAACCAAGGAGAGAAACAAACCACAGGAAAGAGAGGTAATTAGAGATGGCAGAGGCACAGACACCAGCAAAATAAAACATTCCTCTGAAAGCTTCTGAAGTAGGGCAGACTATTAGAGAAAGATCCTAGATACTACAAGATTTTTTCAGCTGGGGAAACTGAGGCTGGAGAATCCGTTAACAGAAATTTTTTTGAAAATGCACAGCTAGTGCGGCGCCTGTGGCTCAGTGAGTAGGGCGCCGGCCCCATATGCCGAGGGTGGTGGGTTCAAACCCGGCCCTGGCCAAACTGCAACAACAACAACAAAAATAGCCAGGCGTTGTGGAGGGTGCCTGCACTCCCAGCTACTCAGGAGGCTGAGGTAAGAGAATTGCGTAAGCAACAAGAGTTAGAGGTTACTGTGAGCCGTGTGATGTCATGGCACTCTACCTGAGGGCAGTACAGTGAGACTCTGTCTCTACAAAAAAAAAGAGAAAAGAAAATGCACAGCTAACTGATGGCAGCTCTAATAAGAATCTAAGGCTCTCAAGCCAGAGCTCTGCCCACAGAGAGGACATTAACTACATGTTAAGGCCACTTTTGCCACATAAGCACGAGCCAGGTTTTTACAAAACATCACATTAATCTTTAAAATGGCCTCCTAATAAAGCTACCATGAAAAATGACACATATATACAGGACAAGGGATTTCCCAAGAGGACAGAGTTCCTATGTGGCAAGGCTGGGGCTTAACCTTGGGTTCGTATGGCTTATTTCCTTCTATTTGTCACCATGATATGCCCCTGTCACAGGTATATTTTCAATTTTTAAATTTACTTAATACTCTCCCCTATACCCCTAACCCAGATGGCTCATTTGAACTTTGACAACATATATCCCAGCCTTAAGAGAACCCTGATAGCAGATAAATAATAACAAGCCCAGAAAATGACGATACTGTCAGAAGAACAGAGAAAGTAAGTAAGATTAGTCCTTACTCATGAAGACTTATAGTTAGAGAGATAAACAGACAAGTATGCAAGCCAAAAACACTTGTAATAAATAACAGCTACCATTCATGGCATACTTCCTCATGCCAGGGCAATACTTAGTGATTTCATGTATAAACCGATTTAATCCTCCCCACAACCCTGTAAGATAGGTACTATTATTCTCATCCTTTCACTGATGAGGACATTGAAGCAGAGTGTAAGCAACTTGCTCTGATCACCAGCTGGTAGTGGTCAAAGCCACGCTCTGCACCTTTGCAGGCTGCTCTAGAGCCCCTGGATCTTCATGGTAAGGCTGTGGTGTGTGGGGTGCACTCGGGGTGCACAGAGGGGTGAAAGGTGGTTTCAGTGAAGACTTTGTGCAGACATAAAAGGTGAAAGACTAAGCAGCAGCTTAGTACATGGAAGACACTCATGTACCAAATCATTGACCGATTTGTTTGCCTCAACCCTAAATGACACATTAGCCAGCTGTAAGAAAGTGGTGTGGAAAAGATGATACGGAGAGGCATTGTAGGTGGAGTAAATAGGAACGAGCAAATATTTGGAACATTTGAGGGAGCACAAGTTCAGGGAAGCACTAGTGGTGCAGAACAGGTTTTGTACATCCCGAGGCCAAGGGATGGTCAGAGAGGCAGGCAGGTGCCAACCTGGGGGGAAGACTGTGAGGCTGGCGAAAGAGATTAGACCATATCCCGAGAGTAAATAAGAACCAGTGCCTACTATGCTTGGGTCGGGGAGTGGCATAAACACATTTTCACTTTGGAAAAATCTCTGGTTGCTGTGTGGAATATGCACTGAAGGCCACAAACCTAGAGATAGAGGGTTTACTTAGTTAGACTTACTCTTGCCTTAATACAAGAAAAAACGATGACAGTAGCCCCAGTTGAAGTACTGGTAGCAAGGGTGCAAAGATATCAGAGATCAAGTTCACCAGATGAATGTGTGGTGGGAGGTGGAGAAAGAGATTGGAGTGAACACAGATGCCCAGAGTTTTGACTTGATCAAACTGTGAATGGCCCCGGGGTGGGGAGGAAGAGAAAGATTACACACGGTTAAGACTGTGAGCCTCATCTTGGACTTGCTGAGTCAGAAGAGCTCGAGGGTGATGTGCAGGCAGCAGCCAGCTGTATAAGTCTGCAGAAATTTGGGAGGCCCTGGCACATAGCCCTGACCTTATCAGACCTTGCAACAAACCTGTAAAGTCAGTAGGGAGAGAGCCTGTTAGCCCCTCCAAATGAGGACAGAAAGAATCAGAAAAACAAAACAGTGTTCAAAGACACAATGCAAGGTAAGTGGCAGAGTGTGGGACCAGAACTCAGGCCCTTGGGACTCTGCTTCCAATAGTAGAAAGGAAGGTTGTGATTGGCAAGGGACTGAGCAGAGAGGCAGCAAAGGGTGAGTGAGCAAATGGTTGAAACTGTAGGTATTTAAGAGAGAGGAAAAAGCACCTTGACACCCCTCCCCCAACATCACTAGCTTCTACACAACAGAAGCTGTGTTCTGGCAGTTCATGGACTGAGAGAGCTTGGGAACCACTGGTTTAAAGAAGAGCTGAGAAGAAATCTCAGCAGGAGTCTCTTTTTTAAAGCTTGCCCCAGAATCTCCCGGTACAATTAGCAGAAGAATCAATGGCAGACCCACATTTCCACTGTCTATATCCTCGTCCGTGTTTTAGGCTCACGTACCCTGCAAGTTCACTCCTGCATTTCACTCCCTTTCACACAAACCCGTAAATGAGTTTCGAATGCTAAGGACACAGTGAAAGTCTGTTTAAGACATCAAGTCCTGTGGATACCATTTCATTTATAAGGAGTCCATCTTTTTCTTTCCAGGATAAAGCCTGAAATGATTTAACTGAGGCAAAATTAGCATGCAATTTGTAAGTCATTATGGCGCAAAGTATGTGGTGAGAACACTTTATTGAATAAACCTGCTGAGTATAATTTACCCAGGAACTAAAAAAGGGACAACTTCTTTCCTAGGCTCTCCTCCCTCTTTTAGAAATCCCTGCAGGTACCTATATAATTATGTCTTAGTTCTGACTGGCCAAAAGCCAGGCATGCTCTTAACCAACAGAAGCTAGAAGGCGCCAACGGGAAATCAGGACATCTTCCCAATAATGGACATTTAGTATTTTCTGGGCTTCAAGTTGGGGAGTCAGGTGCAATCTGCTGAGACAGGAACTCCAGATATTTACAGATCATAAGAACTACTGTTCACTAGATGAATCTTAAGAATTACATGCCCTTTAACAGTTTAGGTCAAATCTTGTTAACCAGAAACCCCTAGGGTATGTCCAGACATATTGTGGCCCTGGAATCTCATGGATACTGAATATGAAATGAAAGCAGAACGCCACTGCCCAAGACATGGAAGTCTTTGCTAGTTGCAGATTATTGCAATAATGTGATTTGAACGGAATGTTCAGTCCTGTAGATTCTTCCAAGGAAGAGTATTTTTCTTTACTGAATATTGGTGCAGTTGTGCCTCAGAATCTGCATCATTACATTTAAATATTTTTGATGATGGGACTAATCATAGGGATAACAAAAATTAAGGTTAAAAATTAGCATGAAGGAATAATATGAAAAACCCAGGGTAATGCTCTTTCTTAATACTCGTGGATGGATATTAATTTCACCTAATGAGCAGTGGTCTTTCAATTACTAAACGTTAGGCATGATGTAAGTCCTGAGAATATGATGAAAAAGAGAGATTATAGTCCCAGAGATAGAGTAAACAAATAACTGAAATAATTACAGCTTTTTAAGCAGAGGAGGGGGTGGCTTCCTCTACATATGGTGATCATTGCAAACCTCTTGAGGAGGTGACATTTAAGCTGGGAATTCACTGTGGAAGGAGCACTGGCATGAGAAGATCCAGGGCAGAACACAGAAGCAAATGCAAAGGATGGGAGGAAGGAAGGTAGTTAGTGGTCAGTGGCAGGAGAGGGGGCTGGAGAAGCAGGGAAGAGTCTGGTCGTGCAAAATCTTACAGTGCTAGGGAATTGGGACAATTTGGGCTTGGATAAGTGTGTCCTTACAGAGAAAAGAAAACTAAAGTTCTCTGACCACCTCCCGTGTGCCAGCCTCTGTGCGAGCAGCTTTCACGTACAGTATACCCTTCATCACTGTATCCCTACCTATGTAATTTCTCAAAGTACACAAATTGGGACACACATCTTAAAGAAAACAAAATACCACCAAGGGGAGGGGGAGTGGAAAGGCTAGGGCACTTAAATCATTTGTTTACAGAGAACCAGGGAAAAGCCTGGTTCTAAAAGCCCACACTCCCCTTACAACCTCTATTCTGGAATGTAATCTCTTCTTCCTCCAACCTGACTTGGTTTCCCATTACCCATCCTTTGCTGTTTTGCTCTAGACTGTAAATGTACTATACATTTCTATCTTTTCTTATTTTTAGAGACAGGGTCTCACTCTATTGCCCAGCCTGGTTTCAAACCCCTGGGCTAAAGTGGTCCTCCTACCTCAGTCTCCTGACCAGCTGGGACTATAGGTGCGCACTACCATGTCTGGCTGTCTCCATCTGTGCATGAATGTTGATTCACGTACAAAACTGTTTAGGGTGACTCTAGCTGCACATGACCTCTCTGCTCCCTGCAACAGTACCACTCAAGGGCCTCATTCTTTTACTGGTACTTCTGCCTCTCACCCCCTGCCCGTGTCTGGCCCAGGGCCTTAGACAGACAAGCACCTATCAAATGACTGGATTCTCTCCAGTGAATCTCAGTCAGCTACAAACCATGGACCCGTCCACTGTGCCCAGGTAAGTCTGAAATTTGCAGGGAAGGTGGTGGCTCTGAGACAACGAAAATGTCAGTACTTGAGCCTGTTATCTCAGGTTTTTGTTGCAGACTTGTCCAAGTATGTAAGAGATTTATACATTACTGATCTGATAGTCAATGTCACCAAAATGCCTGAGAAATGAGCATTCAATTCAAGTCAACAAATATTTGCTGAGTTCTCAATTGGTGTAAGACATTCAAATTTAATAGGGGTGAGGAGATAAACTGTGACTTGAGAGAGAAGACTGCATGAGGGGCAGGTGAAAGAGAGGTCATGTTGTTCTCAGTTGCTTTACACCTGTGAGGAAGCTTCACCTACTAGGATGATGCCCGAGTGCTGGCAGCAAACACTGCTCACAAATGCGTCCCTCAACCCTGGCCGCCCAGGCTCTCTGAGTAACACTGCAGCTGCTGAGCACTAATGGCCTTGGAATGTTTGCCAGTGCCCAACAAAACGGCCTTGGCATCAAGGAGACAGATGTTTGTCAGGAAATGGCAAGGCCCTGGTGCCCACAGCACAGAGCAGCTCTGTGAATGCCGGGAGAGCGGCTGCTGCGATTATTCTATGTCAGCGCTAATCAATTTCACACTCTCTTCAATGCTGATAATAGATAATCTTGGGGGAAACAGGCCAAGTTTTCCTACAGCTACTGGTAACCACTTACTTGGTCTTCCTCAAAAAAGTCTACGCTTCACCTCAAACAAAGCATCTAATGGTGCCAACACTCTGTTCTGCTAGGCAGAGTCCTTCTGGGACAGCTGGCAAGGAAGATGCTCTCAGGAAAAGAACTGCCTGGCTTCCTCAAAAGTTACACAATAATTCCAAAGGAAGCAGGAACATCTAGCAGCCACAGCAGCAGCTTCTACTTACTGAGCAGGGCACTTTGTATACTTTATGCTTAGTCTTCATAATAACTCTGCAAGGGAGGAGTTATTATTCTCATTTTACAGATAAGAAAACACAGCTTAAAGAGGTCAACTCAATTGTCCAAGATGTCAGAGCTTGGAAGTGGCAGAGCTAGAACTCAAATCCAGGGACATCTGAATCTCTACCTTGTGCCTATCTTACCTTTTCTACCATGATGCTGCTCCTCTATCTCGAAGACAACTCAGTCACTGATCAACCTATCATTGTGCTTTTAATCCCTTTCACTGTCCACAAATGGCAGAGCTGCCAAAGGATGTTAACTGGCCCTCAGGGAAAACGTTAAACTTGAGGGGTCAGATCACCTTGGCTAACACCTCATAGCTAAGAAACTGAGGCTACAAGAGCTACAACAACAAGCCATGGCTGGAGGGGATTTCAAGGTGGTGCTGACACTAAAGCCCAGGTCTCCTGACTCCTAGGTGCTCCTTTCACCACCTCCTCAATCTCCTTTAGCAGACAGCATCAAGGATTCCCTCAGGGATGGGATTCTAACTGTCTCATTGCTGGTTCCTTATGAAAACCAGGGGGAATTTCAATTTGTTTCTAATTATTGCTGAGATAAAGAGAAAGAATACACTACTCCAGCACTCTAGCAAATGCTAAGTGTCCATCAAGTATAAGTTATTGTATAGAAAAGAAAAGATAGAGAAGAAAAGTTTAACCAAAGAACAAAACAAAGAGGCTGGAGTACGTGGTGTGTAAGAATTGTGTGTGGAGCCCACTAGTATCTAAATTCCAGCCTCAGAATTTAAAGTCACTGCCTTTTATCCTGCTGTAGCATCACTACATAAAAGAAGAAAGCCCCTATTAATCAATTCGATCAATCAACACTTCTGGAGACTTACTAGGCTTGGGGATCACAGGGAAGTCCCCAGTATGAAAAGCACAGTTATACATCCTCTAGTGTTCATAAATGAAGAAATATTTTGTATTTCTTGGGGGAGAGGTGCATAAAGTGGCAAACAGAAACAGGTAGGACACGGACCACAGGGTCGCCATCTTCCTTTAGGTTTTTAGCTTCCACACTGGCCTGAGGCAGAGCCTGAGCGGAAGTGCTACGGCTGGTGTTAATTCCCAGGGCACACTGCTCTGCCGCAGCAAGAGGGTCCCAACACGGTGGGGTGGGCGCAGTGCAGAAACTGGCTCTCCTCGTGAGGCGCAAAAACTTAAGTGTATTTTAAGGCAAGAAGACTGAAAAAAGAAGGAAAATGAGGTCTCCTTCAGAATTTAAAAAAAAAAAGCAAGAAAGAGATTCATTTTGTAATGTGACTGAAGACCAAGGAGGGTATTGTAGGGACAGAAAACAAACCAGACATTAAACAGCAGACAAGAAAACTTACACTAATTAAAACTTTTACAGATGAGAAAGTTACAGACACCAGAGACCAAAATGGAAGAAAGTGAAAAATACAGGAGGGTTAACACCACAGAAAGCACAGCCCCTCAAGAAAAAAAAAAAAAAAAAAATCTACTTTTCACTTCCCTCAGCTACCACGAGCATAAGCACATGAGGACCCGCCAATTGGAACCAGGTATTTGCCCTGGCTGTAATACATCAGGCTTCCTTTCTCTAGGTGCCCACTTTTCCACCTGAAAATGGGGAAACTGGATTCAAGGGCCACTCAGTAGCGATCACCCTTCCTCAGAAGGCCTCCCCCAGAACGAGAGAAGCCAGCAAGCACGGTATCAAGACGTGCTCTGTCAACACACAGCCAAGTCACGGCGCTATACTCTGGCCAGATTTTCTAAGCCAAGCACCCTTGTCAAGGTGCTTGTGTTATCTACCCAGATTCCCAGGTCAGACCCGGAGCAATGCTACATAGCCTTCCTTCTAAGAGGCTGTCACTGCTGTCAGAAGAGCAGTTATAACCACTTGGCAGACGGTCATCTCCTCTGCCCTTACAACACATCAGATAGCACCTCTGCCCTTACCTGTCCTATGGGAAGATACGATGTACACAGGGACCCAAATTGAGTGCCAGTCAATAGCTGGCAAAGAGAGGCAGGGATACGTACGTGTTTTTCCCCTTCTATCTTCTTGTCTGATAGCTGCATTGCATTCATATATTTAAAATGCAACTCCATTAGTCTATCAACCTGAAAGAGAGAGATTTCACAGGCCTGAGTGAGAAGGAAAGAGAATGCCAAGGCAAGAGAACAGTGGCGTGGGGGGCCTATTCATCTCAATGTCACTCCTTACAAAGGGAGATCCTCTCCACCACTTCTAACAGCTGGTATGAGCTCTGCTGAGGGACACATCAGGAACAGATCAAAGAGCTGGGTGGAACAAAGCAAACACTTAGGATGGATGCAGTGTGAGCACAGGCCCATTCCCAAAGGGAGACTGCATTCTCAGCTCTTCTAGGACTCCCAGGAATTCAAGTTGTTGAAAATAAATAAATAAATAAATAAAAATTTAAGTCCCTTCCTGCAAAGAGAAGGAGCTTGAAGTTACATACTTGATATTCACTTAGAACTTTATAGAAATTTCTTTTTTTCAAAATGAAACCTTTCATGTTCCGATTTTGCCCCAGAGCTGATCTTTTTTTAAAAAATGCCCGAGTAAAATCTTTTTAGTTGCTTCTGAGTCAGAAGAGAGAGCAAGAAAACTCCTTCAGCAACTTGAAAAAAGGCCCTGACTTTTGCTTAGCAGTAACTTAAAAATCAGTTTTAACTTTAGCAATGTCATGCTTCAAACACGACCCGAGGAATACTCAGTAGGTTTGAAAAAGTTTCTTTTTTTCCCCCTAAGTCTTCCAAAAGATACAAGGAATACTGTGAAGCTACCCCAAATTCCTGACTTATCTTTTTATCAGGGTGGCACCAACATGGGCTATTGATAACTCTGGTCTTTGTTTACCTATAAGCTGATATTTGTTAACAGATGTCGCTTCAACATGGTATCTGTCTGGGAAGACTGTGCCCAAATCCTCTTTAGCTAACAACAATGACCCCAAGATCTTTTTATATTTCAGCTTACAAAATATTTTCATGTCCATCATTTCCTTAAAAATCTGATAAGGTAGGCAGGGAAGATAGACAATCATCCACATTTTAGAGAAGAGGAATCTGAAACATAGATGTTAAATGATGTCATCAGAGTGACCTGACTGCTAAGATGTTCTGTCCTAACCCGATCAGGCTACACTGCTAGTGAGGAGAGAGAAAGGGTCAGAGGTTGGCTCAAAGAGACAGTCTTAAACCTCTTTCCAAAGTAGGGAAATGTTTCAGCCTTACCTTGGACACAAGCAGGAAAGAAGTTACTAAAGGTTAAAAAGAGGACTTTGACTCTTAGTTTTACTCTATTGTGATGAAGAACACAGGCCTTCTGGACTCAGCAGCCTGGGTTCAAACCCCAGCTCTGTTCCTTATTAATGGTGTGTTCTCGGGCAAGTCCCATAATGTCTCTAAACTTCAACTGCCTTATCTGTAAATGTGAATATACCTACACAAGGACAAGCCAAGTAGTTGTAGGAGAATATCTGCAATAATGAAAGGTACCTATTCTATTACCCACTCCAGAGTATTCACTCAATAAATGGTAGCTCTTGGCTATTGCTAAAAATATTATGAAACCTTTGGCACACCACACAATGGTATAAAACATCCACCTAATCTCACTTACATGGTCATTCCCAGCTTCTATGGCCCATCTGGGTCAAGCTCTACTGTTTCCTTACCATCATCTTCATTTTTCACCATCACTCATCTACTTCATCTTCCACTTACTCTTCAAGATGGATATTCACGTGTCCACTTTATTTTGTTTGTTTATTTATTTATTTAGACAAAGTGTCATTCTGTTGCCCTAGACTAGAGTGCTGTGCCATTAGCCTAGCTCACAGCAACCTCAAACTCCTGGGTTCAAGTGATCCTCCTGCCTCGGCCTCCCAGAATGCTAGGGTTATAGCCACTTTAAAGCCAGAGTAAGTGAGGCTCAGAGTGGCCTTGAAAATAGCAAAAACAGGTTCAAATCCAGATGTCTGAATCCAAAGCCAATGCTCTTAATCACTTTGCTATGCTATGTGCCATCCCTGAACCAAAAATCCTATTATAATTCACCTTCACTGTGTCTAAAAATCTCCTTAAAGTATTAGTTGATATCACCACGAGGTACTACACTCCCAGGGGAATGCATTTAGAGATGAGAAGCAGCACCAAAAAACCTTTAAGATCTAGGACAACAAGGCCTAGATGCTGGAAAGGAGATTTTAGGGCAGGAACACTCAATTCAGTATCCCTCAGATCACACCAGCTAAGAGCCTTGCTATCCCCACTCGTCTTGGCCCCATCCTCACAATCACTCACCTTTTCACTGTCATTTTCAGTGAATTTGTTCAGAAGCCGGGTTCGCTGCTGCCCTCTCAGGTTCCGCAGGAGGGAAGCCAGGATCGAACAGACATGCTCTGGGTTGGGAAGGAGAAAAGAGAACATGCTGAAATCAGAGCAGTAATCATTACCTCTCTTCAAATGTCGTCTGGTTCTTTTGAGGGGGTAATAAGCAGGCCTCTCTGACTGCTGCTATTGATTAATACAAGAAGCTAAATTGTGTCACTGGAAAACTGAGCTGATCTTCACACACTGTACAAAAACACACTCAAATGGGATGATATCCTTAAGGACAACTTGAGCAAGTGAATCAAAACTGAGAATTTCTTCTTCTTCTTCTTCTTCTTCTTTTTTTTTGGCATACACTGCTTTTATTATTATGTTTGTTAGCTGAATGAAAACAAATAGCTAAAAAGGTGTCAAGTGATAGAAAAACACATCTGGGTAAATTATGACACAGTTTTTTGTGTATTCAGACAATAAAAATGTGTTACATTTTTGTACCAACTGCAAATGCAAAGTTAACAATGAAATCAGGGAACCGAAAGGTTAAAGAGGCCTCAAATATATTCACTATTTTAAAATTTGAGACAAAAAAGCTGAGATTAGGAAAAAAACCAACATATACACCATTAACAGTCTTTTTTTTTTTCTTTTTAATGACCTCCAATTTTAGCTCTTTTCTAAGAGCATTAAGATCCTCATTGTAGATTATGTATCATCTCTTCTTTGGCTATGAGGTGCATAGTTTTGTTGACTAGAGACATCAATGAGTTCAGTTTCTGAGACCAGTCATTTAATAAATTATTAAGTCCTTGGGTTTCTGGAAGTTGATAATTCCTGCCAGCCTGTCTACTTTAGCAAAGACGGTCTTGTTAACTACTAAATTTGAGAGAAAAGCTTCTGACTCATCAACAGATAGATCCAGAAGTTGTGCCATTCTTTTCATTGTTATCTGAGTATAGTACTTGGCCATTATTCTAATATTATGTTCAACAACTCTGTTCTTCAAGTCTTTCCACCATTTTTCACCCTCCTCCGTAGAAGCAAAAACATTCGTCGCAGGACTCTCAAGGGAACCTTTTCTTAATTCCATCCCATAGTCCTCAATGAGTGTGGACCAAGGCATTAACTCCATTGTGTTTTAGCTTTAAAAGATCCTTATATTTGGGGATTTCTTCTAACTTCTTGTCAGCACTTATTCGGTGAACCAAATCTGACTGTTCATTGTCAAAAGGAGCCAGGATAACACAGAGCACAACACTCTTCAGAGCCTGTTGCCACTTTTCACTTTCTGCCTGTATACAGGGAGTATCATATATTTGCTTGCAAATAGAAAGATAAGACCCCTCATGCTGATCCAGCAGAATCATTAAATTATAGTACTTCAACTTTAATTTCTCTGTGTTTTCTTCCTGGAAAAATTTGGTGTTAATTTTCTTGCTGATGATTTGTGTCCAAATATAATCTTTCACAGCTAGGCAGAGCCTCATTTGCTCCAAAATAAACTCCATCCGCTCTTTCTTTTGCATTGACCCATAGGTTTCTACCTGTAACTCTTGCAATATAGAGGCAGCCTCTTTCACATCACCATTTTGCTCTTTTATAGCTGCTAATGTTTTAGTCAGTCTAGCACGCTCAATTTCAACATAAATCTTTCCTTCTGTAACCATTCATAGAGTATCAATTAATTGAAGTTTGATCAGAAGATCTGTGATTTCATTGATGTAAGTACAGCACTGCTGAACCATTTTTGCAACAGCTTGTTTTAACTGACTCCACCTTTTTGACAAAAGCATAATATTTTCATTAAGCAAATCCCATTCTTTAGCCTCACAGCACATCTTCACTACTGCAACTAAGATACGGGAAGTAGACACCATATTGGAAGCAGTTCACGTCTGTTTTTCCAAAGACAGAAGGGTTTCAATAACTTCCTGAAATCTTCCTTCCTTAGCCAGCTTCTCGCACTCGGGCAGGTGCTGATCCACTGTAGCGCTGTGGTCCACTTCCATCTTGACGATGTGACAGTCAGCCCGCTCTGAGCTGCCGTCCGCCATGGTCCCTGCTTGAGCGTCCCTGTCTACCCCCTGCTTCAGCCACCACTTGTCACCCACACCGGAAGCCACCTGAGCACCTGCTCAGGCAGTGCGTCCCTAAGTGAGAATTTCTATTCTGCCTGGGAATTAATTGATATTTTATTGTCCACAACAGAACCACAAACAAATCCCCCATTTACAGAAATAACGTGTGAACAGAATATGAATATCAGCCACGACATGAGCAAGTAATGAATAAGACATGTTCTATCAAATTCTCAAATTACCTTATAACTTTCTGAAACAAATACCGTGCAATTAAATAAGTAATATCATGGGCTCCAGTGTGACCACTTACATTCTGCTATAGCCAGAACTTCTACTTCAAGTTTAAAGGTGGCTGGACCTTGAACACTTCAAAACAGTGAACAATGCTTTTTGAGCTCGCATAACCTTGCGGCTTCTATTATGAAATACTATTCTTCTATTCTTGGAGAAAGAGGGTAATTGAAGGGTATATGATAGGCTTCAGTTTTAAGGATTTTTAAAAATTCTTTTAAAGAAAAGAGTCTCAAGTATAATGACCTTGAAAGGGAGGTGACAGAGGTCTACTCATGGAGAAATGGCAAAGCAAAGTTTATTTTGAAATGAGACGTTCACAGAGTAAACAACAAATATTCTATTTGGAAACTGAAGAGCATTTTAATTAATTAATTTTTTTTTTTTTGCAGCTTTTGGCCGGGGCTGGGTTTGAACCCTCCACCTCTGGTATATGGGGCCGGCACCCTATCCTTGAGCCACAGGCACCACCCAAAGAGCATTTTTAATATGCCAAAGTTGCCCTGAGTTCTCAAAAAGTCACTAAGCGAGGCTACATGTTAGCAGTCTTACTTCTCTGACTGTAGCACAGACATTATTTTGTACTAGTGTTTTCTTCTTCACGTCTATCATAAGCACTGCCCACCTCCTCATTTCCACAATCTCTTAACATTTGAGTTATTCAGTCCATAGGCCTCTATTTTCTATCGATATTTACTTCCCCGGTGATCTCATCTTGTCCCATGGCTTTGAAAACCATTTTTACATGTTGACAACTCACAAACATGATTGTCAGGTCAGTCCTGTCCTCTGGATGCTGACTCATACATACCTTTCTACCTGCTCTCTTCAGTTAATTGTTCAACAAGTTCTTTAAACTTCACATGTCCAAATTGAGCTCCTAATCTTCCTCCCTAAACCTCAATGGCAACCAGGCTCTCCAGATTTTCAAGTCCCAAATAGTGACGATGTCCTTGATTCTCCCCTTTCTCACTCTGCTTTCAGATTATCTCCAGGATCGCATCTCTACTGCTGCTGCTCCCACCTGGTCCACACAACCCACAGTTCTTGCTCAGAGTATTTAATAGCTTACTAGTGAGACGCTTTGCTTCCACCCTTGCTACCTTTGGCCTAATCTCCATACACCAGCCAGAATGATTCTTCAGGTTAAAATCTAAAACCAGAATTATTTAAAACCTTCCCATGATTCCCCAACTCAGACCAAATGCTGCTTCTAAGGTCATGCTGTCCTTTCCTCTGGGCCTCTGCAAGCGCTATTTCCTCTCCTGAAATAGTCTCTCACCAAATTACTTGCCTGGCTTACTCTTCCTCTTCTTGGCGAGGCTTTCCTTCGACTATCCTATTGAAAAATGTAATACTTTGCAGCGCCCATAGCTCAGCGAGTAGGGTGCCAGCCACATACACCGAGCCTGATGGGTTCAAGCCTGGCCCAGGCCTGCTGAACAATGACAAGTGCAACCAAAAAATTGCCGGGCGTTCCGGCAGGTGCCTGTAGTCCCAACTACCTCAGAGGCTGAGGCAAGAGAATTGCTTAAGCCCAAGAGTTTGAGGTTGCTGTGAGCTGCAATGCCACAGCACTCTACTGAGGGCAACATAGTGAGACTCTGCCTTAAAAAAAGAAAAAAAAAATGTAATATTCCACATGGCTATTTTCAAGTCTTACCTGCTTTATCCTTATTTTTCATCAAGTATTACCTTCTTAAATACTTTTTATTTATTTTGTTCACCATCTCCCTTCAATTAGAATATAGTAAGTTCCATGAAGGCAAGGGTTTTAGTCATGGCTGTATCCCGAGTTCTCAAACAAAGTCTGGCACATAGTAGGTGTTTTGGAAACACTTGCTGAATAAATAGGAAGAACTCAAGCTCTCAGTATTAGTTTTCAGTGGTGCGGTGTGGGGCACCTTTGAATTCTGCATATCTTCCAAATGCCTTCAGACAGCCTTGGGATAGGATACCGCCTATCCCAAGTTCAGAGTAACATTATCTTTGCATTGCTAACATGCTTTCAAACTGTTTAGTTACAGAGCAGTCCTTAGAGTTTTGGAGGTTTCTTCTTAGGGAACCACCAGTTTAAAAAAAAATTGGTGGATTCAACTTTAGTATAAAAAATATAAACTTAAACTATGCTGTGAATAGAGGTATTATTATACTTTCTGAAGACTTGGGGTTTACTCCCTCCCAAATATCTTTCTTTCAACTCTTGTGTAAAGCTGGGATTGAAGTAGTGTAATCCCTATCTACTGTCTTCACCTTCAGCATACGGAAGGTGAAGGCAGGAAGTGGAGAGTGGGAAGAACAGGTCCTGCCCCCAAGGGAAGGCTAAAAATATCATGAACCCAGGGGTAAGAACAGTGAACCAAGAAAGCTCAGCTCAGATGAGAAAGTAGATAAAGAAAGAGACATCTTTAGAGGAACGTATCAGGGAAAGTTCTCTGACCATTGAATATAAGGTCTGATAACCGAGTTCATAAACTTGCCACTGTGTGCTTACATTGGCAGCATGTACAAACAACTTGATAACCTTGGAATATCAGTGTCTTATAGCTGTGTTTCTGTTGATGTGTGGTGGTGTCTTGCTGAGTTCATTATTGTTGTTGTATGTTGTATGTTTTGGTGTGTCATTGCGAGAATGTCAGAGCTTGAATTAAAGCAATGAACAAAAATTAAATTTCTTGTTAGACCTGGCAGGGTAGAAGTGAAATCATGTTAGTGCAAGTTCATAGGGATAATGTCATGAAGAAAGTGGCAGTGTACAATGTTTTTCTGAGGGGCAAGAACATATCAATGATAAAGAGAGGTCAGGGCAACCAGAAATGAGCAGAACTGACCAAAACTTCGTAAAATTGTGTATCAAAATCATCAGCTGACTGTGAGAAGCATAGCAGACCAAGTAAACATCAACAGAGAAAATCTTAACTGAAAACCTTGGCATGAGACAGGTGTGTATAAAAATGGTCCTGAAGGAGCTCACTGATGATCGAAAGCAAAGGAGAGTTAAAGTTTGCCAAGACCTTTTGAAAAGGCAAAATTATGTTTTGGGCCATGTTATCACTGATGATGAAACATGGTGTATCAATATAACCCTGAAACAAAGCATCAAAGTGCACAATGGAAGTCACCCAATTCTCCAGAACCAAAACATTCTGTCAGTCCAAATCAAGAATCAAAATGATGTTGCTAACCTTTTGTGGTATCAGAGGGATCGTTTATTATGAATTTGTGCCAACTCGGCAAACAGGTAACCAAATTCACAATTTGGAAATGCTGAAAAGGCTGCATGAAAAAGTTAAATGACAACCTCAACTTTTTGCCAACTACTCATGGCTGGTGTGTTGCATCATAACAACACATGAGTGTATACAGCAGGAGTTTTTGGCCAGTCAACAGTCAACAGCCAGTTATAACTGTACCAGAATAACCTCCCTACTCACCTGATCCAAGTCCCAAAGACTTGTTACCCTAATGAAATACTGAAAGAAAGATGACATTTGATGACATTTGATGACATTTGATGACATTCAGGATATCAAAAGTAATAAGATGACATCTCTGATGGCCATGGTAGAAAAAGAGTTCCAAAACTGCTATGAAGCATAGACTAGGCACTGGTACTGATGCATAGCTTCTCAAGGGGAATACTTCAAAGGTGACCACAGTGAAATTCAGAAAGGAGATTATGTAGCATTTTTTTCTAGGATTTTTTTCTTTTATACCGAGAAGAGAGAATTAGAGGTAAGAAGAGTGAGGGACATTATCAGTTCTACAATTTTGGGTCAAGCAAGTTGAATGTGACTTTGATCTCTTCAGTTGGTGAACAGACACAAGAAAGGCCATGATAAATGCAGGGAATCCTAACACAATCACTTCTGAAACTTTGAATTACTTAGCATAACAGCTGGTAAAAACATCCAGGTATACATGCACGTGCAGGACAATCTGGCAACCACAGAAGAAGGAAAAAAAATTAGAGCCAGAGTTTTCACAAATTATCTGAGTAAAATCTCTCATTGTATAGATCAGGGGTCCTCAAACTATGGCCAGTGGGCCGCATGTGGGCTGTTGACTCCTCCTGGGCCTCAGTGCACATGTGTGGAATGTGCGCCAACTCTCCAACTCCACTCCTTCTCTCTGTCTCTCCTCGCCCCTCCTTCTCTCTGTCTCTCCCTGCCAGGTGTTTTTGCTGTCCTGCTTAGCAGCCCACTCGCCCTGGCCTGCAGTGCACATGTGTGGAATGTGGCCCACACTCTCCAACTCCCCTCCTTCTCTCTGTCTCTAGACTCCTCCTCTCAGTCTCTGGTGTAAATGAAGGAGTCACCGGGTTGTCTGTGCAGAGCCTGCTGCTGCCTAAGGACCGAGGTAAGAACAAGTTAGGATTTATTATTATTATTTTTTTGAAGTTAGGAGGTCTTTTTTTTCTTTTGCAGTTAGCAGGGCCCTTTTTTGCGGTTAAGGGGGGGGCCTTTTTTTTGAAGTTAGAAGAGCCTTTTTTTTTTAAGTTGGTTAGTTGGTTGGGGATGGTTTCTAGGAGGGTTGCATCACAGTGATAACACAAATAGTCAGTGCTCAGTGCTAATGCAAATTGTCAGAGCTCAGAGGTAATGCAAATAGTGCTCAGTGGTAATGATAATTGTAAGTGCTCAGTGTTAATGCAAATTGTTAGCGCTCAGTATTAATGCAAATTGTCAGCTGTCAGTGTTATCGCAAATGGTCAGCGTTCAGTGTTAATGCAAATAGTCAGTGCTCAGTGTTATCACAAATGGTTAGCGGTCAGTGTTAATGCAAATGGTCAGTGCTCAGTGTTATCGCATGGGGGCCCCAAACTGGTAATCTGCCTAGGGTACCATGGGAACTTAATCCAGCTCTGCAGACAGCCAAGGAGTAGGAAACCCAATTTAATTGACAGTAAGTGCATTTATATTATGATTGCTATTCAGTTGTGTATGATGTTGTATGTTGTGTGCTGTGTAAGCCCCAGTTCACACTGTTGCAATCTCTGAGCAGTGTGAGTTCAGCCATATGCTTGTGGCTGAACTCACATTAGATTTGGAAGAAAAAAGGAATACGTGCCTTCTTTTTTCCTGCAGTGGAATCTGATTGCATGGTGAGAAGACCCACGTGATCAGATTCCTGTGCGAGTTCACAGATCACAGTGTGATTCGAACAGGGTAGTGTGAACTGGAAAGGTGGTGGAGGAACTGGCTCTGTAATCGTGCCTGTTCCCGCACCACACCAGTGTGAGCCTGAGGTAAAAGTGGAGTTCCACTATATGGGTACTGGTGAGACTGAAATGATGTGGACTGGCAAGGCTGCATTGATGGGCAGTGCAGTCTATATGTCTCTGTGTGGGCAAAGTTATTTCTGGTATATTGTTTTTGGAGCGCTGTATACATATACTGGTATTTTACTAATAGCAATTTGAAATCCCTAGGAAACAATGATATCAAGAAAGAGAAAAACTGACTCAGAGTGTAGGATATTCAAAGAATAGTGGACTTATGATTACTTTTCATGCAGTACAAGGAAAGAGCTATGTGTTCGATATGCCAGAATATAGTGTCTGTGTTCAAAGAATACAATTTGCGTCGACACTATCAAACTCAACATAAAGATAAATTTGATTGTTTGGTTGGAGAAGTGAGAAAAGATAAAATATTAGAACTGAAATATACATTGACAACTCAGCAAAATACCTTTGTGAAGCAGAAACAGCTAAATATTTCATCACTGTGAGCAAGTTTTCAAGTTGCCAAGCTAATAATAGCATGCACTGGCAGACCATTCGTGGAGGGAGAATTTGTTAAAGAATGCCTTCTTTCTGTTGCCAAAGAGATGTGTCCAGAGAAGGCTGATTTATTTAGTACAGTGAGTCTTTTAGGACCCTCAATTACACAAAGGATTGAAGAAATGGGAGACAATTTGCATCAGCATTCACAAAACTCCGCAAAAAAACTTTCCTATTTTTCCTTGGCACTCGATGAAAATAATGTTCATGATTCTGCACGACTTCTAATTTTTATTCATGGGATGAATGACTATTTGGAAGTCACAGAAGAGCTTGTTGCACTGAAAAGCATCAAAGGAACAACTACAGGAGAGGATATTTATGAAAAGGTTTGCCAAACTGTGAATAGTTTGGAGCTGGACTGGGCAAAACTAGCCAGTGTGACAACTGATGGTGCTCCTAGCAGGGTGGGGGTCTAAGAAAGGAGTAACTGCTCTCATTAACCAAGAGATGGACAAACATAACCATTCTCATCCAATAGCCATACACCAACAAGTGCTGTGTAGTAAATCACTGAAGTGGGACTCCGTTATGAAAATTGTGGTATCCTGTGTTAACTTCATTAGAGGTAATACACTAAACCACAGACAATTTCAGAAATTTCTGTCTGAGCTAAATGTTGCCTATGAAGATGTTCCATACCACACAGAAGTCCATTGGCTGTGTCGAGAGAGAGTTTTGAAACATTTCTATGACTTACTTCCACAGATTACAGCTTTTCTGTTTTCAAAAAAAGAAAGAAGTACCAGAGCTCAATGATGCAGAATGGAAATGGCACCTTGCCTTTCTGACAGATGTAACAGAGCTATTCAACAGTTTCAACATGCAACTTCAAGGAAAGGGGAAGCTCATCTGTGATATGCAATCACATGTGAAAGCATTTGAAGTAAAATTAGGCCTCCTCATCAAACAAGTGAAGGAGGAAAATTTCTGCCATCTCCCCACAACTCAAAATCTGTTAGCGGAAATGTGGATTCACTGGAAAAGTTGCAAAAGGAGTTCCAATCTAGATTTAAAGAGCTTCATCTCCATGAACAGAACATACAGCTTTTCCGTAACCCCTTTTCTACTGACATTGAAAATGTGGATACAATTTACCGAATGGAACTGGCTGAACCGCAGATTTGTGACTTTCTGAAAGACACATTCAAGTCAAGCAGCCTTCCTAATTTCTATGCATCTCTCCCCTCTGAGACATATCCTAATCTCAGGAACCATACACTCAAAATGGCAACCATCTTTGGCAGCACTTATATCTGTGAACAGACTTTTTCCAGAATGAAACATCTGAAATCTCCAACCAGATCTAGACTAACTAATGCACACTTGCATCACTTGTCACAACTAGCATTGACAAACATGGATCTGGACATTGACCATCTCGTTAGCCAAAAGCAGGCCCATAGTTCCCATTGAAATACTGGTAAGTTTGTTGATTTAACTTAACTTGTTCTTCATTTTAAATATTGTTATTTGTTCCCATTTTGTTTTTTTACTTCAAAATAAGATATGTGCAGTGTGCATAGGAATTTGTTCAGTTTTTTTTTTTTTTTTTTAAACTATAGTCCGGCCCGTCAACTGTCTGAGGGACAGTGAACTGGCCCCCTGTTAAAAAGTTTGAGGATCCCTGGTATAGATGAAGAAAATGAGGCCTAGAGAGAAGTGACGTCTTCACATAGCTAACTGGTAGAAGAGGTAGAATTCAAACTTCAGATCATTCACTGATTTGCTGACCAGTTTATCTCTGCGTCTGTAAAGTGGATGGTATTCAGGGCCCCAAACAAACAATACAGTATCCCTAACTCGAGGGAGCTCCTTATCTAGTGGAGAAAACAAAACAATAATTATAGTGCTGTATGGCAAGTTCCATTACTGAGGTAGCATAGGGCACTTGGGGACCACAGAGGGACAACTGACCTAGAAGGATTCCCACTGGAGGTAACAAACAATTGAAAATCTTAAAAGAAAAAAAAAGAGCTATAGCCAACAACTAGGTAGAGAAGAAGAAAGAAGAGAGAACATTTCAGGCAGAGGGAACAATCCAGGAGA
This sequence comes from Loris lydekkerianus, assembly GCA_963574355.1. Taxonomy (NCBI): domain Eukaryota; kingdom Metazoa; phylum Chordata; class Mammalia; order Primates; family Lorisidae; genus Loris; species Loris lydekkerianus. The sequence continues at coordinate 53,948 of CAUYPK010017196.1, forward strand.
ACCTCTGTAAGCTGACCACCCAAGGGACTGCACAAACTGGTCAACATATGGAGGTGGTCAACATAAGGAACTGGACCCACTGTACTGATACGCACATGTGGTGCATGTCTGGTCTATGAAAATTAGGTCAACTTAAGGAGGTGGTCAACTATGGCGGTTCTACTGCATTTGCAAAGGCCGGTTTAGATGGAGTAACGTGTATTGGATGGAGAGGGGAGGCCAGTCAGGTGGGCTAAGGCTGGATCCTGGAGAAAAGTGACAAGACTTGACCACCAAATTTTAAGCTGGGGAGAAAGAAGATCAGATCTGAGTTTTTACCAACCTCCTTAGCAACTACGGTACATTCCTTTTAGAGAGCAAGATCAGGAAAATATTTTTTTTCCCTAATGAATTTTTTTGTATTTCCTTATCAAGATTCCCTCTTTGTCTTGGCTATTAGCTAGCTCAAAGATGAATTTATACTTAATCATGGGCAGCAGTATCTTTTATTATTTTCTTACTGATTCCCTTCACTCCTCTACTAACAGATTTTAGAATAAAAGTAATGTATGCAAGTGGCAAAAAAAAAGAATATACGCAATATTTATTGAACACCTAAACTAGTATTTTTCTTTTCCTATACTGTTCTTACTATCCCTTCTTCTCTCCCAAGAAAACATACAAAGTATCCTGGGTACATTTTTGGGGTGTAATTTATATTTCTCAGCACTGATACTTCATTTTTTTAAATTAGCTATCTAGAATTCCACTGGACTTATTTATCATAATTCAACTAGTGCTCTGTGGGCATTTTAAGTAGTTTCCAGTTTAGGATTGTTTTGTTTTTTCTATTAGAAAAGAATTAACATCCAGATTCACGTATTCTGGCATACTTTTGCACACTCTTAATAGTGGAATTAAAGGATCAAAGAAATTTGCATAAAAAATGTTGAAAGACACTGACAAATTATCTTCCCAAATGGTTATACCAATTATACTTCCACCTTCTGTGTACACATATGAGTACTTTCTTATATTTTCATAATTGCAAGAAATTATGACAACTCATTAGGTGAAAAATGGGATCTTCTTTTGATTACCATGTTTTTATTCTTGTTATGATAAGGTTAAGCATATTTTCCTACATGTATTAATCAAAGTTTTCCAGAGAAACAAAACCAATGGGATACATGTAAATACACAGAAAGAGATTTATTATAAGGGAATGGTTCATGTGATTATGGAAGCTGAGAAGGCCCACGATCTACAAGCTGAAGACCCAGGAAAGCTGTGAAGTAGTTCCAACACAAGCTCATAAAATAATGTTTTGTCAGCTCTCTAAGTATCCCTTAGCCCAATCAAGTTAACATGTAAAATTTACCATCACACCATGTTTATTGACTATTTGTATTGCTTTTCTGTAAACTGCCTGGCCTTATCCTTTGTTCAGTTTTGATTTCTATGAGTTCTCTATAAATTAAGAATTGGCCAGGCATGGTGGCTCATGCCTATAATCCCAACATTCTGGGAGACCGAGGTGGGTGGATTGTTTGAGCTCAGGAGTTTGAGACCAGTCCAAGAAGAGCAAGACCCCTATCTCTAATAAAAAAATAGAAAAATCACCTGGGTGTGGTAGTGGGCACCTGTAGTTCCAGCTATTTGACAGGCTGAGGCAAAGAGGATTGCCTGAGCCCAGGAGTTTGAGGTTTCTGTGAGCTACGATTATGCCACAGAACTCTACCCAGTGAGACAGAGAGTAAGACTCTGTCTCCAAAGAAAAAAAAAAGAAAAAGAAAAAGAAGCAAATTATAAGTTAAGGATATTACCTTTTCTCATATATGTTGCAAATATTTTTCCTAGTTTCATATTTGCTTTTGACAAATTCTTTTTTTTGCAGTTTTTGGCCGGGGCTGGGTTTGAACCTACCACCTCTGGCATATGGGGCCGGTACCCTACTCCTTTGAGCCACAGGAGCCGCCCTGCTTTTGACAAATTCTTTTTTTTTTTGCAGTTTTTGGCCGGGGCTGGGTTTGAACCCACCACCTCTGGCATATGGGGCCAGTGCCCTACTCCTTTGAGCCACAGGAGCCGTCCTGCTTTTGACAAATTCTTTTTTTTTTTTTTTAAACAGTTTCACTTTGTCACCCTCGGTAGAGTGAGGTGGGGTCACAGCTCACAGCAACCTCTAACTCCTGGACTTAAGTGATTCTTTTGCCTCAGGCTCCCAAGTAGCTGGGACTACAAGAGCCCACCACAATGCCTGGGTATTTTTTGTTGCAGTTTGGCCGGAACCAGGTTCCAACCCACTTCCCTTGGTATATGGGGCTGGTGTCCTACTCACTGAGCCACAGGTGCCCCCCAAGCTTTTGACAAATTCTTATTCAAATCTAAGACTTGGTACCACTATATTTTACTATAAGCTGCCTCAAATTCCTATTTGAAAGTAAAAGTGGGGCATAGTAATAACTCATCATTTTTATTTTTTATCCATGCCAGTGAGATTATTTGAATTTGTATATGTATTTTTTCATTGAATATTCACAATTAAGCTAAGAGAAAGATACTATCCTCCTCTCCATTTTTTAAATGTGGAACTCAGCGTTCAGAGAGGTTCATTAACTTACTTAAGGTCACATGCTTAAGTATATGGATCTCAGATTTCAATCCAACTTGTCTGACTCCAAATTGTAAGATTTTCCTGCAATGTTATGTGTTTCCCACATATAAAGGCAATCATCAACACTGTGAAAGAAGATAAAAGAGATGAAACCATACCACGAAAGACTGAAAATACACCTCATATTTGGGCTCAATGTGCCCAAAAGACAGACACTATATAAACACGGATTGAAAAAAAAAATCAACAGTCTTAACAAGAGTAAAATGAAGTAAAAGACCATATGGAGAAAGACATAAATAACAACTCTTCTTTCTCTATTTTACTAAATTAGTCTTTGCTAAAGCAATTTCTACCAGACTCTAAATAAAGTGGAGACTTTGAGTTTCAGGCAGTTCTACAATACTGAACCAGAACTTCTCAATAATTTTTCCTTCTAATCTTGCTGATTAAGATGGATGGGAAAGGGGTGCAAGACAACGTTCTTCATATGCCTCTACAAGACCAGGAGGGAGAGCTGGGTGCTGATGGCGCAGAGAGAGGGTATCAGGAACTATAGTTTTCAAAAAAGAACTTGTAATAAACAGAAGAACCATCTATTTGGAACCAGACCACATTAGCATGCATTTCCACAGCTCATCCCAGGGAAGCAAGAGATACCTTAATCAATAGCAATGGTATACTAAGAAAAAATGACATTTACACCTATTTGTTTGGGACTTCGAGTAAAGGATAAGTTAGCAGTTGCAGGAGACCTAAAGCTGCCTATATCCCTTCCATTTCTCCACCTGGACATTGTGGCCTGCCATAAGCCACTGGTGCCTGCCAGATCGGAAAACAGTTCAAATACCCCAAGTTTTACACACACACACACACACACACACACACACAGTTTCATTAGCTACTAATAAATGTAGCTTCTTTAAGAACAGATTTCGGCCCAAGGTGGTGTCAATTTTTCATGTACCAAGGAGATGGGAAGAGCTGCTGGCACAGAGAGCAGGGGAGATAACAGGTTTATCTGCTGGCCAACACAGCTCAGCGGCTCCGTCATTTCGACAGGATAAAATGGAGGTGAAGGATGGCTATGGAGCTGTCAACACAGACAGTGTTGATGTGGCAGCTCCCACTCCAGAGAACAATCTCTAGGGGAGGGCCCAGAAAATGCAGAACCACACGCACACATGCACAGAATCCACAAGGCTCCATAGATTTGCCAAGCAAATCTACATTTTCAAATTACTAAGAAGGGAGGTAGGCGCCCTGGCATCTAGGTGGAGTATCAGAGATCCAGTATTGAAGTTGTGCCAGCATGAGGCCCTGCCTGCTGGGCTCCCTGCTCAATGGTCAGACAACTGGCTGCCTCAGACACTAATTACTGAAACTGCCTGGAGGGGCGGCTCTGGCCCACCCTTCCCCCAGCTCTCTCTTCAGGGTTTTTCAAGGGTGATTAGCAATGGGTTAGACCCTTGAGTCTATGCAAGGGGAATAAAAGCTTGGTTTTCCACACAGAGTTTTATAATTTTCAGAGCTGCAAGGAGAGTTAAAAATCTTTAGTCTGACTCCTCTGAAGTTGTGAGTATAGAAATAATAGCCCAGAGAACGGATGTGATTTGCCACAGGTCAGAAGTACCTCTATGGGCCACTAGAATTTAGATAAGCAATTTTCCCCCCTCTGAATCATGACAGACACTTTTGAGACTCTGATGGACACTATCCCTCTTAAAATACGTACACAAATGTAACATTTTCCATGGAGTTTCAGCGTTCTCATCTCTTAGTGAAGTTCTTAGTTAAGAACCCTGATTTGTTATACCCAAGTCAGAGGTCTTTCCAAAACAGCACAATCAGACTGTGGCAGTCACTCCAACCATTTACAGTGTATGCCATTTCTGTAAGGAATGGGATGGACTAGGATTTCTCATCTTTACTCTTAAAAAAAAAAAAGTATAGTCCAAATTCCAGTAGTATTTGATCATATTACCTCTGTTCATGAGAGGAGCTATCCCCCCCCCCCCCCAGGATTGCTTACAATAGGCCTTACTAGGGTCCACTGCTGATACAGAAACACAAAGAAGACTAACTCATGAGATTTGCTCTAGATGTGCCATCAAGTGAATTAATTAACCTTTTGTGGGGCTCTAGGGTCAAAAAGACATGGATTCAAATCTTGTCTTTGACATTCACTAGCTAGTTAAACCATGGACATGATGCTTCATCTCTGAGTCTCAGTTTTTTAATTTGTAAAATGGGCCTATCCTTCCCATCTACTAAATCCATCTTGTTAAATAAAGGAGATATGTGCATAGTAGGTACTCAACAGACAGCAGTTTGAGATCTGCTATATTGAAAAAGAGCTATCTTAAGAGATTCTCTCAACCACACACCTGTCACAGATCACCAACTAACTCCTTCCATATCCATCCTGATCACGTGTCTGGCACTGAACATGTTTCAGTCTACCTGGGTCATCAGAAATAGCCCCTGCTAAGTAAAATAGGAACCTAGATTACTTGAGACTTTCTCAGCCAGTAGGACTATTTTCCATAACTCAAGAGTTGTTCTAACTCTAAAATGGACCAAGACCAATTTCACGCAAGCTCATTAATCCCACAATAAATTAAAATAACATGCTTGCACGTGGCTGCCTATAATGCCAAATAATACAAGATTCTGTGAGACCCGCAGATAGCCCCAAGGCTGGTAGTGACTATTTATTAGCAAGGTGAAGGATACAGCACATCTTAGTAGAGATGGTCCTATCTTTTGATCAAAAGAAATATACTTGGCCAGAATAACAATTTGCCTTTTGATCTTCCTGCAAGAACTAAAAAATATAACACATGATTTGTATCGGCGATGAAAAACAGCTTCTCTTTCTTGAGTTTTATAACCTCAGAACAAACACAGGGGATGAAGTGATACACACCCCACCATTCATTTACTTAAAATTCTAAGTACCTACTATGTGCCAGGCAATGTAGCAAGTACTGGGATTGTAGAGATGAAAAACAGACCACTCTGTAGAGAAGCTCATCATCCTCTGATTAAAGTTAAGAAATAAACTACAATAAAATATACCCTTAAGTGAGATGTGTGGATAAATATACACAGCACATATACAAAGGGCCCCTAATTCAGCTGGGGTAGGAAAGAGGCATGTGAGAGTAGGGGTAGCTATACACACTGGAGGTTAGGAGGTCAGAACTGAGACAGAAGAAAGACATTTTCCTTAGAGACTCCCAGGAGCAATGCAGAGCTGGACATGCTGCATGGCAAGTGAGTGAGTGGCCGTGTGCTCACAGCTTCATGTTTTCAGTGGTAAAGTTGGTAGACAGAAAGAAACCAGGATTAGTTAGAATGGGTACAGGTGAAACTTACTAAATGCAGAATACAAATATCTACATACAGTAACTAAGAAAATGCTATGAAGGTTACATTGAACAGTTTGATGAGAATATTTCAGATTGTATATGAAACCAGCACATCATACCCCTTGATTGCACTAATGTACACAGCCATGACTTAACGATAAAAATAAATAATTTAATTAAAAACAAAAAAGAAACCAGGATTGGGGGTTCTATGGGCACACTTAATTCTTTTTTTTTTTTTTTTAATTGTTAAATCATAGCTGTGTACATTAGTGCAATCGCCTGTACCCATTCTAAGATGCACCATAGATGTGGCCCCATCCATTGCCCTCCCTCCACCAAAACCTCCTCCCTCCCTTCCCCTTCCTTGGCCCCTTCCCCATAGGGCACACTTAATTCTTGAAGTCACAGATAAATAGAATATACAGCGATCCCTCGTTTTTCGCGGTTAATGGGGACCAGAACCTTCCGCGAAAGCTGAAAAACCGCGAAGTAGGATTTGCCCCTAGGAATTATCGTGTATGCCCCGGAGGAAGCTTTTGCAGGGGCACAGCGCTTAGGTGGCATTATAAGGGCTTAATTAATAAAAAAAGTTATCGCTTACACAAAACAAGTTATCGCCAACACAACACTAAAATACAGTATGCAAGACAGTCAACACCATGGACAAGACTGGAGAGATACAACAAGAGAAGATGCTAGGTGAGGCTGCGATGATGCGCAGACAATCAACTCACAGGGATAAATTTACTCGTACTCTCATTGGTCGATGTCGCACCGGAAACCAATCATGCGCCTTTTTGAGAGCCCGTGGTATGGACTCTGAGTCAACTCATCTCTTTGTTTGACATGCAGGGATCCTTCTCTCTCACGCATCAACATGAAACAACGCTCCTTTCCGCAATGTGGCTGCCGACATGGTTGTACTTTTTCATTTTTATTTTTTGATGAATATTTTGGAAAAACCCGTGAAGCACTGAAGCCGCAAAACATGAAGCGCGAAGTGGCAAGGGAACACTGTAGATGGTCCCCAATTTACGATGGTTTGACTTATGATTGTTCAACTTTACAATGTAGCAAAAGCGATACGTGTTCAATAGAAACCACACAAGCCACACATCAAGTACCCATACAACACTCTGTTTTTCACTTTCAGTACCATATTCAATAAATTACTTGAGATACTCAGCACTTTATTATGAAACAGGATTTGTGTTAGATGGTTTTGCCTGACTGTAGGCAAATAGGCAAATATGTAAATGTTCTGAGCACATTAGGCTAGGCTAAGATAAGATGTTCAGTAGGGTTAGGTGTGCTAAATGCATTATAGACTTAGGGTATTTTCAACTTATGATGTGTTTATTGTCAAGGAGTTTAAGTACTACAGTGTTTATATTCACAAGTCTTCCAAGGTAAGGAGTGAGCGAATGGAAGGAAGAAGGTGACTAGGTGTAAAGTAACAGTTCCTCACAATTTGACTTCCTCACTCTTCTGTGCTAAGAGGTGCCTCCAGATTTAGGGTGTTAAGGTTTTAGTCTGGTGAAGCATGGGGAGATGATATTCACCAGCTGGGTCACAGGAGAAAGCTTCTAGGAATCTTTGGCACAGGAGTTATTTATTTATAAACAAATATAATGTATATAACACATTATATACTATAATGTATATAACACAGTGTTCAGGGACAGAAACACTCAGGCATTGATCCTGCCCTTCAGGTGTGATCTGCTATATCTAAAATTATATGACAGAAGATGCTATGTTGAGGTGATAGATGTGTTAATTAGCTTGATCATGGTGATAATTTCACAATGTACACATGTATCAAAACTTCAACCTACATACCTTATTATAATTTTTATATGTCAATGATAGCTCAATAAATCTGTTAAAAACATTTTTTTTAAAGGCTTACAATACAGAAAGTGACAGCAAATAGAAGACAGGCAGAAACTACCAGTTGAGCAAAAGCTCTCCCACCTAGGGGAGCGAGGGTAATTGGGAGGAGAGGTAACATTTGAGCTGAGGGAAGTACAGAGAGAAGGGCCAATGGGAGAAAGAATATACCAAGCAGATGAATCAACAGGAAGCAAAGGAGTTAGACTGGAAAACACAGGGCATGAACAAAGAGCTGGAAAGAGATCAGTGTGGCAGGAGGGAAAGGATGATGAAAGGAAATGAGGTTGAAAAGACAGGATACAGATTGTGAATGCTGGACTATGAACAGTAGACGCAGACCATTTTGATGGCCTGGCATTTAACTACTGGCCCAACCTGGTTGGTCACTTTGCCCTCCCAGCTTCAGAGCCTGCAACTGCCTTCCAGCAGCCCAAATGGTTATGAAAGGCACACATGTTTCAGCCAGAATTCTACTCATAGGATAGACATGGTCCCTGTCTTCTACCATCAGGCCAATATCTAGGCAAGATCTTAACAGGGCCACTTTAAAATTCAAGGCCGTGCTGCAGAGCTGCCTTTATGTCCATGGAACATCTAAGGCCATCAGCTCTTTTGCTGTAAGGACATCAAACAGCAGTGTTCTTCTCTCACTTTTAAAATTACAACCATCTCTGTTTTACTGCTGAACCTTGCTGCCCACCTCCCTCCAGCTCCCCCCAAATGCGTAGATATCTTGGTTTCTGATAAGATTCTAGATGCAAACAGGATGTTTAAAATACTCCAATTAGACTGATCTTGACTTCAGTGGTGGTGTGTTGAAATACAGATTAATCTGTTGCATGCCTAGCCACTGGCTGCTGAAGTAGCAGGAGGCCCTGTCAAATCAAGCCATGACATTATACTCTGCCTTTATTATCATTTTCTTCCTTCTTACATTTCATTATAATGGACATCTCCCTAGCAGGGGATGTGGCAACCCAAGAAGAGTCATGTGTGTGTGCTCAGCCACTCCAGTTGAATATTGATGCAAGTCAACTCAAACACTCATCTCAAGACAGATGGATCTATGTAAGCATCTATACATAGCTCCTTGTACCACATACACAATATATATAGATTCTTAAACATTTACTGAATAGTGCATATAGGGCAGGCACTAGGCTAGAGACTGGGAACTTTACTGCAAACCTACTACGTGCCTATGTGCATTCTGTACACATTAGCTCATTTAATTCTCACAACAATTCTATTAAACACATATTTTATTGGCCTCTCCATCTGACTAATAAGGAACTAGAGACTCAGTTGTGAAGAGAAATTTGCCTCCCAGGGTCTCACAGCCAGGAGGTGACCTAGTTAGTTCCACAATAACAAAACTTGATCATTTTCCTCAAGAGTTAAAAAATACCCAATAGGCATATGAAACAAAAAAAGCATTTAACCTCACTAGTAATGCAAATAAAATTGTGAGACAGTTGCATTTGATGAAGGTTTCAAAATACATAATGCCTGGAAGGATGTGAGGAGGCGAGTTCTCACACTCACAGCCCAGGAGTGCTTGCCATGTTACAAGGAACCTACACTGCTACAGCTGCCTCCCCAGGAGGGGGTAAGGCTGCACTCACATCTTTCACTAGCTCCTTCTGGGCTCAGGGGTTCAACTACACAGTTCATTCAACTTTTCTGTATGTTTGAAAATTTTCTTAAGAAAATGTTGAGAAAGAGGCAAGAAAAAACTGAGAGATGTGAACTTGGAATATAAAATGATGAGATTCCTAAGGGCTATTTTTTCTAAAAAGCAGTTTTTATATGTTTGCTCTTTGAAAATTTAAGTATCTTTTCCATTGAAATAGGCCCACTGAAACCTATTTAACGTGAAATACAGTCAAAATTAATTCAGCATTCTTATTTTTCAGTTATGACGAGACTGCAAACACTGTCTAAGCACCTACTAGGTGTTAAGCAGTGTGACAGGTGCTGCCTTTGGTTAATTCACTTAGTTTCACCATTCCCATGGGATTCCTTTCTTTACGGAATGGTTCTAGCAGCATTATGGACTTAAAAAGTGTTTAAGTGTTATCGTAACTAATTTACAGCCCTATATCCGTGGGAAACTGCGCCTTGCTGCAGAGTGGATATGCATGCTCTGGAAATGCTTCCTGGTGCTATCTCACTTTTCTCTAAGAGCTCAGAGGGAAAAGACCAGAATAATGGGGCATCTGACATTCCCTCTCAGGGCTTACGTTGAAAGCATGAAGCTTCCTAGGTCAAGTGTTCATGTATCAGGGAAGGCCCATATCTCAGATGGGTTGATGGAGAGGCCCATGAAGCTTTAAGTGTCTGCCATGTGTGTATACAACCATTCCCTGTGGAAAATGACTCCAGTCTGTACTTTTCTGTCTTGTTTTCTATGTCTCCTATAATGCATTTTATCAGTCAAGCCAACCTTATCACTCTAACGGCAACAGTGTGGACTGAGGAACGATGCTGGTTCTGGGGAGCACCGTGAAGAACGAGCTGGGTGACAGTGAATTCAGGAACTCGGAAAGGCTGGCCTAACTCTGCCCAAGAGAGATGTTCTATATACCAAAGGGCAGCAATCAGACTGCCAGTTGCCAACCCAATATCCATTTCTCCTCTTATTTCTCAGTAGTAGAAAACATTTTATTTGGAGAGATAATGTGACCAGTTTAAAAAAATAAACATATAAAACAACAATCACAGCTTCCCTTATAACTGGGTATAACCATGTGATTGACTCCGGGTCAGAGACAGAGGCCAAACTGGCATTTGGGAATTCCCGGGGGTGGGGAGGGGAATACCTCTCCCCCTGCCTGTCTCTGCCCTTTTTGCTTTCCTGCTGTTTGGAATATAGTCATAATAACTAGAGCTCTAGTAGCCATCTGGGACCACATGGCAATCCTGAAAATAGAAGCCAGGCACTTTTATAGGTGCTTGGGGCACATTAAAAAGCAAACATACATCTTGGCCCTGTGATAAGAATGGCAGACTAGAATGACAGAAAGAACCTCCTGATGACACTGTGAAGCTGACAGTCCACACCTGCTGACCTCAGGACTTGGTTTACCTGGGAGAGAAATAAACCTTTATGTGTTCTATTTTGTTCAAATTGTTATTTCTAGTCTCTGTTACTAGCAATCATCTGCCATTCCTAACTGATACACTTATCCAGGAAGTTCTTTTCTAGGAAGCCCAAAATAGGTCCAAAAGAGAAACTAAGAGTGCTGAGTTCAGGCGTTGACTCCAAGCAGAACAGAAGGCACAATCTCACATTGTAGAGAAGTAACTGGTGGTGAAAAGGCACATTCCTTTCTTTTCACCGCACCATCTTAAGGGTCTCCTTAGAAGACTTTTCTGTTATTAAACAGGCTCTGGAGAACCTGGCTGGAAGGATGGATACAGTATATTTATTTATTTATTTATTTTTAAAATTAACCTGCATCCTTAGAATGGCAGAAATAAATGTCTGGAGTTGCAGCACCTTTATCTTCTCTTTGTATTCCCACAAATATGCACCTTAGCGCGGTACTTACGCCCAGCAGCATAACGAAGAACAGGCACAGGACTCGTTTCTGACTCACCGGACCAAAGTGTTTAATGAAGACAGCTATATATTGTCAGCATGGCTAGTTCAGTTTAGTTTCCTATGGTACGTCACGTTTAGGAGTAGCTCATCTAAATCAACTTAAACTGACTCTGTGGCCTAGAAACCTTTTCAGGGCTTGAAAAATATGCTATAGAGTTACCACTTCTCTCCCTATACCTACCCAACACATAACAAATCTTTAGATCCTGAAATGAGACAATCGCCCTGAATATTTGTGTTGCGACTTTTTTCCTTTATAAAGCTCCCTGGATTCTCACTTAGCCCTAGAAGGTTGGGAAAGCACAGCAGAACACATAAGTGTTTAATGAAGACAGCTACATATTGGGGTAAGACACACCAGGACTTGGATCCATATACCCAAAGTTAAGCATGAATGCCAGATTCTCCCACACTCTGCCCTCATTGGCAATGTCTCTGCTCTCCCAGTGAGCTCAACATCACAGCCCATGCAGCAGGCATCCAGGGAAGACTTCACACCCCTCTCAACGCCCTCCATAGGTGCCTGCTTCAGATACAAATTCAGTTTGGGGGGGGGAAGGGAAAGCCTGTTTCCAGGGCATCCTGGGAATGATCTAAACCTACCTCTTCACTGCTTTCATCTTACTCAACAGTCCTGCCTTTGTGCTCTTCCAGCAGTCACTGCGTCCTCCTCCTATTCTTCCCACATTAACCAGCACGGTCCCCCTTTAAGCTGCCGCAGCATCACCAACTGTTGGGCTCCACATACACTTCTTCCAAGCTCCAGGGCTTCAGCTGATATTCACAGAAACCAGAAAAACCTGCTGCAGACCCGAGGCAGCCTTATGTTCATTTTCTTGAAGTCTGACTTCTTGACCCTCCTTCCTTCTGCTAGTCAGGCAGCAGAGTGAAAGGATGGAGAATTTCAGTGCTGCACTAACATATTCTTTCATTTCTAGTCTGAGACTAACAAACTTAAACCATTAAGGGTCTCCTACTTAGAAGACTTTTCTGTTATTAAACAGGCTCTAGAGAATCTGGCTAGAAGGACGGATACAGTAATCTTTCACACACAAAAACTACCAGAAAAGGACACAACCATATCTGCTGTGAAAATGCTTCGGAATCACATTCTAACAGGGATCAGACTTGTCATAGGGAGGCGAGAAAAGAACCTAGTTAATCCTAAAAATGTACTGCGTTTGTGAAGAATACCCTGCTGTTTTACTCAGAGGACATGGTCAACAACATACATGTATGTATTGATAAACATATTAAGTACTTTGTCATCATCATCATTTTCTCTTAAGTTAATCTTTCTATACACCCAGTGCAACCATTTTACAATTGTGCAAATAAAGCACTAAGGGCCTGTGAGACCTATGTGCCTTTCCCATAGGTCTTTCTCAAGAGAAAGGAAAACATTTATTAGTATTATGTGCCAGATTACCATTACATACTCTTTTTCACTTAATACACACGATTACCCTTAGAGTGAATCATTCTTCCCATTTTACAGATGAGGAAAAATAAGGCCCAGAGAGGATAATGTGCTTTACCCAAATTTTCAGAGCCAAAAAGAGCCAGAAACTTGTGGCTCTGACTCCAGAGGTCAGCCTTCTCTCCACGGGTCCAACTCTGCCTTTCTGGTGGTGAACTAAATTTACTGGGATCCAACTTTCCAGGATACTGCTTACCCAAATGAGTTGTGAGAAATAAGCAGAAAGCCCATTTTGAACAAAGCTATAAAGTGAAACTCCAATGTCCCTTTTTTATACAAAACAGATGGTTTCTGGCAAAAACTGACTTCAAAGTAATTTCTGTGAAACAATTCCTTCTTGTCTACTGCTATGGACTCCAAGATGCGTTCCCAAGGAAACAGTTCTCCAGCCTGCTTCATCATAAATATCTGGGAAAGGGGAATGATGAGCAGCCTCGGCAGATGCTGGGCACGGTTACAAATCAGCAGTGGTGCGTCCCTGCCGGTAGCTGTGCTCCACAACTCCCCGCGCCTGGACATGTAATCCTTCCTGTTCAGGGAGACACACCCCTGGGACCTTGGTACGCTTCCTGCTCCTGGGAAGCCCCTGACATTACCCTGGGAGATCCTAGAGACTACAATGGCAAAGTGGGACACACAACAGCGCAGGGAAGAGAAAACACAGATTTTATTCTCTAGCAAGATACTAGAAAGCACAGTAATAATCAGAAAGGCACTTTCCTTTCTGGGACTTAGTTTCCCCACCTGTCTATTGAATATTCCTCCCAGATTCCAACAGCTATAAAATTCTTGCCTTTCTCTGTGCCAGTGTTTCTCAATGGTGGTTGGTGGGGGTGGGAAGAGGATCCCACCGTCTGAGACACGTTGCAATTTTTATTTGTGATGACTGGAGGTTGCTACTGGCATCCAGTGGGTGGAGGCCAGGGATGCTGCACTGGATAGCCCCACAACAAAGAATTATCTGACTTAAAGGGTCAACAGTGCCAAGGCTGAGAATCTCATCTAAGATATTTCTGACAGGTAATGGTACTAAGGCTGAACTATCAATAGATCCTATTGCCATATATATTCTAGCTAGAAAAATGCCCAAATCCAAGGTTCTCATTAATATCATTTATTGATTTTATAAATTAAAAATTCCATAGGAGGCAAAATCATGTGATGTCTAGGGCTGCCTTAATATACTCCACAAAAAAAACAGGGAGGGGATGAAACAAGAATGGCAAAATGTTAATCACTGAAGCTGAGTGATAGGTACATAGAGTTTAATATGTGATTTTCTCTACACTTAAATATTTATGAAATTTTTCGTAATAAAAAGCAGAGCTCACAGTTGAGAGGAAACAAGCAAGTCACCAACTACTACACAAGAGGGCTGCTGCTGGGAGCATTAAGAAAGTATATGTGTGCTGCTAAGGCACCAGCCACATACACCTAAGCTGGCGGGTTCAAGTCCAGCCTAGGCCAGCCAAACAATAATGACAGCTGCAACCAAAAAATAAGCCAGGTGTTGTGGTGGGCGCCTGTGGTCCCGGCTACTTGGGAGGCCAGAGGCAGGAGAATCACTTGAGCCCAGGAGTTGGATGTTGCGGTGAGCTGTGATGCCACAGCACTCTACCCAGGGCAACAGCTTGAGGCTCAGTCTCAAAAAAAAAAAAAAAAAAAAGAAAAGAAAAGAAAAGAAAAAAGAAAGGCACCAGTTTAAGAAAGAAAATGGAAAATCAGGGAAGGTTTCATGGAGGAAGTAGGATGGATGAAATTTCAAAGAAAGCACTAAATGTTAACCATGGAGGTAAGAAAAAAATATCTGCTCTAGTTCAGGCTGCCTGGAAACTGGGCTGGGGATGAGCATGGGGATGACACCAAGAGAAGAGCAAATGGGCAGGTCGTCTATGTCACGCAAAAGAGTCCAGACTTTATCCTAGACTTGTGTCAAGAGAACTTTAAAGGATAAAGCACCAGAATCAAGTCATCAGATTCATACTTCAGGAGGCACCTTAAACAGTTCATCTGTGTCTTCCAGGACTTCAGAAGTAGCACAGATGGAAGGGAGAGAGGCAATAATTCTAATAGTAAGTCCGTTGCAGGAGAAGGTACAATCACCTAAGAAAGGAACTAAGGGGAATAGAGTTAGTGGGAATGGTAGGAATTGCAAGGCGATTACATTCAAGAGGTATTTATGCTATTATGTTATTTGTAACTGATATCATTAAAAAATTCCAAGTAGAGACAGGAGGAAAGGCTGGCCTTAAGAACACCAAAATTGGAATTAAAACAGAGATTCTATAAAAAAAATTTTTTTTTTTTTTTTTTTTTTTTTTTTTAGAAAGAGTCTCACTACGTCGCCCTTGGTAGACTGCCGTGGCATCACAGCTCACAGTAACCTCCAACTCTTGGGCTTAAGCAATTCTCTTGCCTCAGCCTCCCAAGTAGCTGGGACTACAGGCAACCACCACAACACCCAGCTATTTTTTGGTTGCAGATGTTTAGCTGGATTTGAACCTGCCACCCTCGGTGTATGTGGCTGGCGCCTTAACAACTGCACTATAGGTGACAAGCCAGAATCCATAAAAAATTTTGAAAAGTAAAGTGAATTTAGTAGATTTATAGATAATAGCTAAAGAAAACAACAGTATGTAGGCTGTGGCTCCTTCCTAATGTCTTCCGTTTCTGAAAGTTTAGCCACATCCAAGAGCTCTAATATTGTGGCTAAGAATGTCTGCTTTGGCTGGTTTAGGAGGGGGGAGCTGATCATAATCATGAATGTTGAAACCATCAAAACAGAAAAATATAATTCTGAAAAAAATAATCTAAAAATTATGTAAAAGAGTTGTTTACATTTCTGAAGGATTTCAGAAACATAAAATATGACAGTACACGTCATAGAACACTTTACACAAATAAAACAGGCAGTAATAACACACATATTTTTGTAAGTACAAACACTTAAGTATACTTAAGACAGTTACATGGAAATAACTTAAGGAGGAAACAAACCATATTCATAAAGAAATAGGTCAAAAAGGGAAATGTATAAACATGTATCACTATGGCTGATCATTGTGTGCACCCAGCTTTATAACCGTGGTCATTTAAAATACCACGAGGAACAATGTAAATTTGTTTTTTTTTTTTTAAGGACAGAGTCTCACTTTGTCACCGTTGGTAGAGTGCCATAACATCACAGCTCACAGCAACCTCCAGCTCCTGGGCTTAGATGATTCCTCCCCAGTAGCTGGGACTACAGGCACCCGCCACAATGCCTCCCGAGTAGCTGGGACTACAGGTACCCGCCACAACGCCTGGCTATTTTTTTGTTGCAGTTTGGCCAGGGCTGGATTTGAACCCGCTACCCTTGGTATATGGGGCCCGTGCCCTCACTGAGTCACAGGTATCGCCCCACAACCTAAGTCTTTTGACAGGATAAATCAAAAAACCAGGATGGGTTACCAAAGCACATGTAGTTGCTGAAAGAGCTAAGATCTTGAGAAATTTTATCTTTAACAAATGTAGATGTAGCAAAAGGACATCTCTTCATCCGTTGAGAAAGTTTCGACACTTTTATGTACATGCACAAGGCATACACATGAAGTCAACACTGTGATAACGTACTTTCATGAAGTCAAATTTGCAAAAATGCATAGACAAATTCAAACTCTCTACAAGTCTCTCTACAATTTACATCTCCACTATTGGAAATAACGTGAAGATGAAATACACAGCAAAGTGAACTGTAAAAAATACTGCTGACAATTTAAAATAGTGAAAAAAAAAAAAACCTAAAAAAATGAAAAAGAAAACAAACTAAAAAGAAAAACTAACATATGAAAAGGCATATTATAGGAATAGGTATGGGCAACTGCATGGACCTAGTCCACAAGAGCTGGCCAACTCTCACAGTCATTGACTGCATTTTGAATTCTTGAACAAAAAAATAGCTGCTTTTTTTCTTTTAGGACATGGCTCCCCTCAGAGTATCCATTCACATTCATTTTCTAAATGGGCTGATCTTTTTGAAATTCTTCTGATTCCCGTGATTGTGATTTTGGAGGTTTTAGGCTTTAAGGAATTTCAACATTCAAGAGTTTGTCTTTCAGGATTATGCTCCTAACTGGTTTAGGAAAAGGCTGCCCTGGTCCAGATCCTCTGCTCTCCTGGTCACCCCTACTAGTTTTAACAAAGACAGTCAGCAATGTGGCTCATTGAGCTTATAGTCAAACCCCAAGACCATAACACTGGAATACCCACTTTTTCCAGAGTCACTTCCATTCTCTTTGCCTTTCTGTGTGCTTCCCACCCCGACCCCAACCCCCACAAACTCCTATTTCCTGTCCTTTTGGGAAGTTTCTACTCGCGTTCCATCTTCCTAATCTCTTCAGGGAAGTTATCCAAGCCTCTCCTTAAGTAGACTGGAAGACTATTTCTTCCTTCAGTGCTTCCAATTGCAACTTGTACTTAACCTTCTTTGAACTCTAATGCACTGGACTGAAATCATTATTTGCATGTTGTCTCCTCACAGAGATGTGAGTGCCTTTAGGGTGGGGCTGAGGTGTTTTGCCTGCATCTCTCAGGGTCTAACACCCCGCCTGGCATCATTAAGTATCCAACAAATACTGGGTGAAGAACTGAAGAGTGGTCGAACTCATGGAAGAGATCAGTTCAGGTTTCCTTTGAGCAACTCATAGACAAAGGTTTTCACTAAGACCTTCTCAATGACTCCTAGTTCTGGGTTAACTCCTTAAGCGGAGTCTCCCGTTATCAGATGCGTTCAGATGTGGACATCTTTCAAGCTTAATCTTGAGCTCATTCCTTTCCAAATGCCTGCTGTCATCTGTGACTTTTGACAGAGATAAGGCATGTAGGGAATTGATATTTCCAGATCTTCTTCTTAAATAAAGACCATCCCCAAGAGATTTTGTGAGGAGAGCGGAAGAGGGCTAACACTTGTTAAGCGTCTATTATGTGCCACAATAACGCTGGAAGCAGATACCAATATTCCATTTTATAGATTCCTATGACTCAAAGTGTGCTTGAGGAACGGCAGCCACAGAATCACCTGGGTCTGATTAGAAATACATGCTTTCAGGCCTTGCCCCAGACCTACTGAAGCATAACCTACATTTTAACAAGATCCCCAGGTGATCTGTCTGCAATATAAACTTTGAGAAGCACTGTTGTAGATGAGAAATCTGGGAGGAAGCAGTTAATTAGCATGGCAAAGGTTACCAGGCAGGTGTGAGCTGGGATTTGAACTCAAGTCTGCATTTTCTAAAAGGCTGTGCTTTTCCTACTACATTGCTGTTGAAACAGTTCATGCCAAGCTTATAATACAGAAAAACACATCTAAATGTACATTAAAAACTTTATTATAGCATGGTCCATTATCCAAAAATTAAGAATGAAGTTACAAAAAAATTTGCAAATCCCTCATTACCAAATACCAAAAAAACTTGGTAATAGAGCATTTCTGCCTTGCCATGTCAGAATTATGACTTTTTCTACTTTATTTCTAAAAAGTAGCCAATGTTACTAGATGTCTGCTTTGGTGAAGTCATTTAATTTTTGGTTTTCAGATGTCTCCTTGACAGAGTGAAGTATAGTATCAACAATATGTATGGGCTTTGGGTTTTGGAAAATTTTAAACTGTCTGCACAATTTGAGAAAGCAGTTAGCTTTTTTGGGCCTGTTTCCTCAGTAATAAAACAGGCTAATGATATCCCACACAGAGTTAATGTTAGGGATAATGGCATCATGTACATACTGAAACACAGCAAATATGCAATAAATGTGAGACACCATCACCACCACCACCATTGACAGTAACCTGAGAATGGCTGACATATGAAGACAATCAGCCTGTTAACTACGCTACCAAACATTGTTATTCCAGAAGTTTGCCAGCCAGCAGGCATACTTAACATAGACTTGATTTATTATTAATCAATGCATTTAAGAAAGTTGTAGGCATTTTTTTAGTGATTATCAAAATGATACGCTTAATTTATTTTATGGTAACCCTGCAGCAAATAGCGACTGAATTAACAATCATTTTCTTTCTATTTTAGAGCCAGGGACAAGAAAGAAAAAGTGTAAGGTCTACAGAAGAGATGGGGGGAAATGCTGAATGTAATACACACAGCACCACCACCACATCATACGCGTGCATAATTTCCACCATGCAAAGCATTTTCCCATATATTATCTTATCCCGATTCTCACTCTGTGAACTATTGTCTCCAACTTAAGGGTGAGGAAACTGAGGTTCAGAGAGAACAAATGATGCTCAAGTCACAGAGTCTAAGCGTAAGAATTACAGCAGAAACACAAATCTAATCTTCTGACCCTGCCCAGGGCTCCTTTCTACTGGGCTAGTCAAGGGATTTCTACTTAGTGCTCTCACAAAGAGGGATGCTCAGCTGCAGAAAATCACCACCATGACCTGCTCATACTAAGGTTCCACAAGCCTGTCCTCAGTGGCGACCTACCCTGCCTAACACATACATCCTTTAATAGACTGCATCTCAAAGAGAAAAAGGCTGCTACTCCAGAATCAGATACCTGAGAATAATTTCTGTTTGGGGATCCTTTGTTTGGCTACCTGGAAAGAATGTTCAACATCTTTCCAACCTCCTTCTCATGCTAATTACAGCTCATCAGCATCTGGACACCCACAAGCAAAATCAATCTGGCTACAAAAGCAAGCCAAAGACATTTTCTTACCATAGAAAAAACAAACAAGTAAGACTGCAAAATGATTAAATATACAGAACATTCTCCCCCCCCACCCCCCCGCAACCGTGCTGCATATAAAAATCACATCCAATATTAGAAGAGTCCAGGAAGGTAGATGCTAACAAACATTTCGCACATATAATTGTATTCTTTATGAGCAGTGAAACTATACAAGTTCATTTTCAGTTTATTCCTTTGTACATTATATCTTCTGTTAGATGACAACATGTCTAACACATTCAAATATTCACACATTAAAAAAAAAAATACCATCTGAAAGGCATCTTCACATCCCCTTCTTAGGCTGTAACCAAGTGAACTCAGACACATGAGCCGCCCATCCACAACTCATTTCCTTATTTCCCTGAAGTCCACTGGGACTTCAGCACATTCACAATACTTGGAAGAGCCAGTATCACCATCTAAGCCTAGTTAACCTCTCCAAACTGCTAGCACCTCCACAACCTCATCATTTAACCTGAAATTTATCCTGCTTTCTAAAAATACAGTTTAGCTTCCTAACTATATTGAAAGGCTCACCTCTGCCAAAGATGCCGAAGACATAGTGAGCAAGTAATTACAAAATACACGTCTCATATACATCATAATTACATGCACATATATACAACTCCTGAATGGGTGGTGTCCAGGACGTTTCCAGCAATTAACTCTGGGTGGTGAAACTGAGAATAATTTTTACTTTCCCTCCAATATTTTCCATAATTCTTGAACTTTCTACATTACTTTATTTTACTCATACTCAGAAAGAGCAATAAAAATCTTCTTAACAAGTCTCCCCAAAAGACCCACCGTGTCAAAAATGTTCTCTTAGCATGGAAAGAAAGTAAAAGGGATGCTTATTAAAGCTTGTGCTCTGAGCATCCTGGCCTGTGGTTCTCAGCTGAGTAACAGGACCCAGAGTTTTCAAAAATACAGATGCTCAGAGCCTGAGTCCTCAGTGTTTCCGGAGGTGGGGCCTAGGCATGTGTATTTTGTTAAGGCTCTTTAGGTGATACTGATCAGTCAGTGTAGAAAACTACAGATATTTGCTCATATGTCTCATTCTCAAGAGGTGGCCAATAGAAGGGAAAAGCAGGCCAGAGAGCTAAGAGAAGAGTTTACCTAAAGATAGGCGACTGCAGGGTCACCACAGAGGGGTGTTTAGGAATAGAAACTATAGTGCTGGGCATCAGTATGGATGGCCATGAGTAGGGCAGATACATCTTAAGGTCTGAAGCCAAGAAGAAGCAAAGTAAGGGAGGGCAAAATGTTCAGGATCGAGGGATGGAGTCCTGGGGGCAGAATTACTGTTAAAAAAATTAAATACGACACTAGGCAGTTTAAATAAGGCCCACTACAGGTGAGCAACCTTGATTTGTGATTTAAAAAAAAAAAAAAAAAAAGAAATAGGCTCAGGGCTCAGTGCTCGTAGCTCAGTGGTTAGGGCACTGGGCACATACACTGGGGCAGGCGGTTTGAATCTGGACCGGGCCTGCTAATGCAACAATGACAAATGCAACAACAACAAAAAAAACTGGGTATTGTGGCAGGTGGGTGAAGTCCCAGCTACTTGGGAGGCTGAGGCAAGAGAACTGCTTAAGCCCAAGAGTTAAAGGTTGCTGTAGGCTGTGAAGACATAGCACTCTACAGAGGGTGACATAGTGAGACTGTCTCAAAATAAAAAAATTAAAAAAAAAAAGGGGTATTGTCTGTGATTCAATTTTTGGAAACCACAGGAAAATCCTAGGTTCATTTTCTAGATAGGCCATTCACTAGTTGTATGGCCTTAAGAAAATGACAAATTAGGCTGGGTGTGGTAGCTCACACCAATCCTAGTACCCTTGGGAGGCCAAGGCAGGTGGATTGCTTGAGCTCAGGAGTTCGAGATCAGCATGAGCAAGAGAGAGACCCTGTCTTTACTAAAAACAAAACAAAATAAAACAAAACAAAGTGTGTGTGTGTGGGGGTGGAGGGGTGGCTTGTTGTGGCCAGTGCCTACAGTCCAAGCTACTTGGGAAGGCTGAGGCAAGAGGATCACTTGAGCCCATGAGTTTGAGGTTGCTGTGACTATGAGGATGCCATGGCACTCTACCTAGGGCAACAGAGTGAGACTCTGCCTCAATTAAAAAAAAAAAGAAAAGAAAAGAAAAAGAAGATGACAAGTTATTTATGCCTCAGTATTCTTATCTCTAATGAGTAAGGATACACAGTTCGTAGGGTTACTGTAAAGATTCGGTCAAATGAGACAGTATATGTAAAACCCCACTAGAGTACTAAGAACAAAAAAGGTCCCCAAATGGTAACATTAGGAAGCACAACTCAGTAAAGATTATGTGTGGAATTTTAATAAACCAGGGCCCACAGTTAATTACTATCTAATTACTAAGTTATTTTCCCATTTTGGCACCACCTAAAAATGCAGGATAAATAATTAAAGAAGTCTGGCTATTTCTCTTCTGTTGCTTCTATATTGCTGGGGTTCTTACTTCTAATCTATAAAGGAGATACATTTTATTCTAAATTATTTCTACATAGTTTAAACAAGATTATAAATGCAAACTAACAGAGTCATAATGACAAAATAGCAACTAATGCATAAGTGGAAAATTCTATTTCTAAAATAAGAATTCTGGTAATGCTATCATTGAAGAGTAGCAAAATGAAAAACACAAAAGAAAAATAGGAGTGATAAATGTTTTTCCATCATCTTCCCCATCTAAGCCCTCAATATCAAAACTGAATTTGTGCTAACTTAGCTGAAACAGCCAAAGTAACTGAAATTAATACTACATCTATGACCTGTAAGAACCCAGGCAAGTCCTTTTTTAGTGTAACATAATAAAATACTTGTCATGACAGCACTGACTACTAACATCTTACGAATGCTTACTAGGTGCCAGTACTATCCTCAACACTGTCCACAGATGGACAAGGTTGATCCTCCTCAAAGCAGCTGCGTAGGATCCCTCCAAGTCTGGCTTCTGCTTAACTATATAATCTGCTCCAGGCTCTACTCATCAAGGGCTGGGTAGCCCCACCAGTCTCAGAGGACACTCCTGGGGAGTGTGGCAAAAACACAGATTCACTGACTTTACACCGATTGGTAGAATTGGAAACTCAGAGAACATGTCCTTGAAGACTACATTTTTGAGAACATGTCCTTGAAGACTACATTTTCAACAAGATCCTAGATGGTTCTGATGGGCAGCTAAGTGAAAGGCTCACTGTAGTCTGTCAAAGCTTTCCATGTGACGTTTCTTCACCTGGCTAACTTCTATCAAAGGTTTGGCTTGGAAGTCTAAGATGGAGCTGCTTCTAACATCTATCTGTTCTCTCCCCACCCTAGGTTAGATTAGGAACTGCTCCTCTGTGCTCCCATGGTGCCTTATACTTTCCTCTACCTCTTCTTTATCTTTTTACATGAGTGCAGGTTTCTATGTCTGCCTTCCTAGCAGGGCTGTGAGCTTACCCACCTTTCATTTTCACCTTGTAATATAAATGCAGGTTTCTATGTCTCCTTTGCAAGCCTGTGTTCCCCTTCCACCTACAGCATCAAGCCTAACACAACATAGAGACTAGTGGTTTGTTTAATAAAGAATGAAAGACGGCTCACTGACTACCTTTGGGGCTCTTATCCATAGAAACAGATCCTCTGCAAAGGGTCTTCAAAAGGAAGCTTCAAAGGGGAACAGAAGAGACTGGTACCTCATTTAAGAAGTGATGAATTTTAACAGGGCTAGCACAGTCAGAATCTTAACTAAAGATCCAGGTTATAAGATCACTATTGTAAATAGTTTCAGCTCTGTTAGCTCTTGTTAGGACCCATCCCATCCATATATAAAGTCCTGGTTCACAGATGTCCTCATACCCACAAAAACCAAGGAAGCCAAGGTATCTGCATCCTATATGTAAACATGAAAACTGGGAGATGGAAGGAGGGTTATTTTTGAAAGGAAGCTAATGTGCAGTATTACCATTTATTGAATGTCTACACGCAAGAGGCTATGTTGGACAGTCATGATTATTCTTCATGAACATTTTGAGAAAGTTTTCATCAGGTCTATTTGCTTGAAGAGGATTTCAAGGTCCAGAAAGAAGAACTAACTTCAAGGCCACCAGCTGGTTTGTGAGTAGAGCTGGGACTTGAAACAAGGTCTGTCTACAAAAGCAATCCTCCTTCCATGACTCTGTGCTGCCTCAGGATTGCGAACCACTGGCAGCTATCTTGGTGTTAGAAGAAGCTTCAGAAATAGAGCTAGGTTCAAATTCTGTTCTGCCACTAATTTACTAAAAGGTATTTGATAACTGACAACCTCTGAGACTCACCTGTAAAAAGAAGATAGAAATACCCAATTCATAAAGGCATTTAATGCACCTGTAAAGCCCTGACTATATTAGTAGATATACAAAAGATGAAAGTTGGCCATTATCCAGTTTTCCCAGCACCTCCCCAAAAGAAGACCTGCTTCCAGAATGGCAAATACATCCTGTATTTCACTGTCTTCCTCAATGGCAAACACTATTCTGTGCTCTGCTTGGGAAAGACAAGGGCAAATCCTAATATGACTTGAACCTGTTAGCAAACCAGATGTGCTACACTAAAATCATCCCCTTAGGCCGGATGAGAGGAGCACCAATCCCAACATGTTTATTTCAGCATCCCTGCATTTTGTCATCTGAGGTCAGAAAATTAGACAAGCAACTGGAGAGAAAGAAAAGGAACTGATCCAGAAACTCTTCAATCAGAAGGTTTTCAAACAGCAACAAAAAATAACGGTAAGATATTTCCATCCTTACTTAACATAAAGTGCTATTAGTACATGGCTTAGTGCCATTCTTAAAATTAAATAATAGTCACTCTTCACTTGCTTTTTGTTCCAGCCACTGTAATAAACTCTGGTTTTCAAGGTTGGAGGATACAAAAATGGGGGAGAATAAGTAGGGACCTGGGGCTTTCTGGGAAAATTTTTGTCTTATATCCCACAAAGAACTGGCCCATTTATAGTCCACTTCCACTACTGGCAGATTCAGAAAGAAAAAGTATTTCTTCAGGCAGATACTTCTAAAATCATCAACCAGAACACAAATTAGAAACCCAACCTAATTTCAGCCAAAACCAATAAAATAAGAACTGTGCCAAGCTTTTGATTTGTATTTCATTTAATCTTCATGTCACCCTTAGGTGACAGATCCTCATAGTATTCCAATTTTGCAACTGAGGCTCACAGAGGGTAAGCAATGTCCTCAACGTTACATAGCTGGTAAATGATAGGACCAGGAAACCAACACAAGTCTTGTCTCTATTCAAAGACCACATTCTTAATCATCTATATCACAGTAACTAGCTAAACATGCCTAGCACCCACTGTCTCCTTTGCCACTTCCTTTACTGGTAGAAGAATGAAATACTATTTATCCTTCAAGGAATATGCAAATGTCATCTCTTAAGCCGTCCAAGAATTCCCTGAATACTCCTTTTTCTGGGTTACCACAACCTCTAATATAACATTTATTACAGTATGATATCTGGGGTCAATACTAAAATAATGTTCCAGATAAATTAACCTTTATTAACCCACTGTTATGATTTGGATGTGGTTTGTCCATGCACAAACTCATGTTGCAAGGCTGCCTCTTGTGTTTGGTCTTTTTGCACATGCTTGCTTCCTCTGCTGCTTTTTGCCATGAGTTGAAGCAGCATGAGGCCCTCACCAAATGGGCTGCCTGATTTCCCAGCCTCCAGAATCATGACTCAAATAAACTGCCCTTCTTTATACTTTACACAATCTCAATTATTCTGTTACAGCAACACAAAACAGACTAAGACACCCCTACACTATATTAGAGTCGCGTAAGTTACCTCACCTCACTGAATTCTTCCAATAACCCAAGCAGGTAGGTATTAATCCCATTCTTACAGATGAACAAACAAATACGTATTGAACACTACCATGGGAGAGACGCTGAGTAGCCTTTTGGTAGAATCATAAATTGGTTAACATGTTACGAATACTCTGGATTCCACAATGGTCTTAACTACCAGCATGTGTCTGATCTTGACTATAGCCAATACATGGTACAGAAGTAGTAACTAAATTCATTCATTTATTCACTCAATATTTACTGAGTATCTACCATGCACTGAGCACTCTGATAAGGCACTCCGAGCACTAGAAACACCCAGGACTAATTTCACCAACTCATTTTGCTGTTGTCCCTAATAACTTGTGCAATTCGAAAGGGTAAGAGTCCCCCACTACCATAACAAACTGTCAAAGCACCAAGGTTAGAACAGGGTCTTCTGATCGAGAACAATTCTGACTACACCAGCAATCCAGAGAAGATCAAAATTTAGACGCATGACAGCAAATACCAGTGGCAATGACTTTGTGAAAGGAGCATGAGATTTGTGATCAGAAGCTGAGGGAGTCTGACTCCCAGTTTAGCCATGCACCCAGTATATGACCTGAAGCTATGATTTCATTGAGTCTCACAATTTTCCCACCTTTAGAATGGGAAATAACACCAACCTTGTGAGGCTGTTGTAAGGTTCAAATATGATCAGATACGTAAAGATACTCCTACAGATGCTGAACATAGATAATAACAAATTAAGTGATTAGCTAAAATTACAGTAGCCTTTGATTTAACCTGTGTCATCACCTCCCTTCTGCCAGAAGTCTCTTCCTCTTTAAGCATATCTGTTCTCTTCTTCTCTTTAACAATGAAGTACTCTTGTGTGGTATGTCTCTATAATTGCTAATATGATTTTATGGGAAATATTTGCAAAATTGCTTTCTTCCCCATGTCTATTTACCCCCTCCCTCAAACTGTAGATTTATTGAGGGCTGGGAGTGTCTCTCTTATCTGCATGGTGGCTTTGAAACTTTGAGGGGATAGGAGAATTGGGTGACTAAAGCAGAGAGACTCGTAAAGAGAGGTAATGAGGGCAGAGATGGTGGCAATGAAGAGAACTAGTAGAGATTTTTCTAAAGTAGAATTCATAGGACTTATGACTAATTGCACATGGGGAATATCAGAAATACGGATTTCTGCAGTGGTTGACAGTATAGAGTGTGGTGTCATTTACCAGGACAGAAAAGCAGAAAATACTGGGACAGTGAAGGAATGGGTATGGGTTTGAACAAGGAGAGCTGTCTGCTGGTTATTAGCTGTGCTGACTAGAGCTCGTGAGCAAAAATTGGAGTGATGATTTGGGAGTCAATGGTGAATAGGTAAAGGTTAAAGCTGCATGGAGTAGATGAGATCACACAATGAGCGTGTCCAGAGTGAAAATGAAAAAAAAAAAAAAAAAAAAAAGCTTAGGGAAGACATCTGCAGGATAGGTAGAGGAAAAGGATCTGGAGATGGAACGTAAGGAAAGAGCAGCCTGCCCCCAGAACAAGTATTCTGTTTTGTCCGTTTCCATAGGACTCGTCATATACTAGGTCTTCATTATACCTGGAACATAGCAGGTCCTCCAATAAAAGCTGTCTCTAAACAAGGCCATGTCATTACCACAGCCTACCAGGCAGACTTTAAGAAAATGTTTCTATTTTGTCTATGCTGGTTAAACTGCCTTCTTTTCTGACTTCAGGGAAGGCTTAGCCATTTCCTTCTTCAGGGGGTGTGGGAGGTCTAGTCCATACTTCTTCACTGTTCAGAGGAAGCACAAGGCAACCACATGCTTCCTGACATGTGGAGCCCATCAGATCCACTTATAATTCTTTGCTGATGACAGCAAAGTATTCTATAAAGCACTGACCTGTTATCAACTGCTGTCACTGTTGAAAAGGTAAAAATGTGTGCATATACCTAACACACACACCACACACCTACACACTGCTGGGCAGCTCACCCCCTTAAAGCTCTTAACAGCCTCCAGGGGAACCATGTTAAAACAGCGCAATTAACTAGAACCGCTACAAACTCAATAACTCACTTACCTAATGAAGCAATGCAAGGAAAACTGGACCTATTTTAAAAAGAATTTTAAAAAGAGACAAGAAGTAAAGGTCACATGCCATTTCTGGATCCCAGCTCTTTTCTTCCTCCCTCCTATTCTGAGGCAGTTAATACCAAGGAGATGATACGTATTGTGCTATTCTTCATAAAACCAAGGGAGCAGCCAATCATGCTATTGCACCCAAGGGCAAATTATTTCTTTCCAACCCATCCCCCAAGCTAAGTGCCTCCTCTGATCTATTTCTGAAGATTTTATTATGCAAACCTAAATGGATTTCAATTATAATAATTCTTTCCTTCCCTACCCCAACTCACAAAAGAGGAACGAAATTACCAGCAATTCTAGCTTATAAGGATGGCTTTTGCTTTTTACCCTCTTCTCCAGAATCACCTTAAGGTCGTCCTCTCCCAACTTCTAGTGTTGACTCTGGGAACACAGCTGGTTTTATGCCATCCCACCATTTAGCACTGTATGACTTCTGACATCCCTATCAAGAATGAGTTTGCCCATATTCACACAGTTCTCAAGGGGCAATTAGACTGCAAGCCAGTAAAACCCTCTCCTGGTCCTCCCATAGTCAAGGTGTGGGCAGTTTGTCTGCCTGGCCTTCGCTATGACCTTTTAGCAGGATAGGTACCTGTGATTAAGGTCAGACTAGGCAGAAATTGAGGCTCAGAGAGCTTAGGAATTTGCCCAAGATCACACTGTTGATAAGCAGCAGATACATCTATGCCAACCAGGCTGTACTGCTACTATAGGAGTCTGGGGAAGCTCCTGAGGGGTGACAGGGGCTGAGACTAGACCAGGATGGATTTAAAGAGGCTAACAAAGATGGGTGACAAGCCCCCGAGGAAGGAGGAGAGTGCAAGGCAGTTCACCAGAGCTTTTGGGCTGGTGAGCTAATTCCCAGCCCATAGGGCTTAATTAGGAGTTAGATCACCAGAAGCTTAGCATAGAGTGACCTCATCTATAAGGCAGTTCTATGCACAACATGGCCCTTAAGGGTGTGGTTCTAAAAGAGGGGCTTCTGCCATAACCTCTAAGCCAATGTGACAAAGTGAAATAGCCAGCAACCCACTCATTTTTGCTTACATAAAAGCTGGTTCACTCAGTCCTGGTATTTGACTGAGAACCAGCAACCTGAACTGCCTTGTAGGATTCTTGGGAGAGCCCCAAACCCGTGTGTGAATTCCCTGAGTGGCCTTTCAGGGAAATGGCTATCCATTCGTGTAGTTAATGAGTATTTACTGTTCATCTAACACATGCTAAGTACCATACTCAGCAATGTGACCCAGAGGTGACGAGGCCACTAGTTCCATAATTTTAAGGGCTTTGAAGGCAGGGTCCTGACACCAAGACTCCATTGAATAGGAGGCCCTCTCCTAGTCTAGGGGTTTGATATGCTTCTCTGAGAAAGTGACATCAAAACTAAGGACTTGAAGGATGACAAAAAGGTAGTCAGGTAGACAGGTCGGAGATAATCACTGCAGATGGAAAAAAGAGCACAGAGGAAGCTTGGGGGCAGGAACGAAGTGGGCAAGTTCACCAATATTCCCAGTGGTCTAAAGATAGTGTGCTCTATCTTAGCACTCAAACCTGACCCAGGCACATCAGAAGGGCCAGAACACAGCACAACAGAGAGCACAAGACTCACCCACAAGATGAGATAGGATAAAGAAACCTTGCACAATGTGCCCTGCCCTGCTCTGCCTTCATTCTCACTCTTCCATTCATTGATGGGGGCTGCTTTGCTAGGAGCAGCAGAAGTTGGTGGGGTAACAGGAGATACAGGGCTGTGCTTTCTCCTGGGGTTCACTTCTGCTCTCTGGGTGCTGGCAGCCTCAGGATGCAGAGCTCATCCTCACCAGCCATTCTACTCCCTGCATGCCTTCTAGGAGCTCTTACCAAGTCACTGCCCTCACAAATTCCTAATGCGGGTACTCTAAAGCAAATGTACTGTTACCAGCACAGCACTGGGCACATTTTTCAGAAGGAAAACAGCTGTTCATTAAATATGTCACTTCTTCCTCTTCTCAGTACTATGTACACAGAACAAGAGCTGCTAAGGGCTATTTCCTTCACCATCTCTTCAAGATGTGGCATCCAGTCTCTCAGTAGAACCCAGCAGGTCAGACACAGAGTAGTCCTTGAGGAGTTTCCTGGATCACAGGGTAACCTCGACAACTAGGGCCTGTGCCTCAGAATCTGAAGGTACATACAGACAACACAGCTTCTAGTTCACTTCTGAAGTTTCCTCGCTTTACAGACCAGGAAGGAAAATGTAGTCCAGGGAAGTTAAGCAAAGGGTCTAAAGACATACAGCTAATTAGAACTACCGCTTGGCTTCTCACCTAATTCCCTCATTTAAAAAAAGACCGATACCACCACCACTTCATAAATTGTGAGGCTTAAAGATGATTGCAAATAATGTAGCAGTGCCGAGTATGAGGCAAATTTTCAATGGGTGGTGAATGTCTGAAAAATTTTATCTCCAAGGACCCCATTCCCTCTTTCATAGCCTCATTTTATTGAATTCACACTGGGGGGGAAAATATAGCAATGGACTTAACACACCTATGTCTAGTGTTCAGTCAAAATCAGATGTAAATTACCTGAAGTCGCTACTTATTCTCAGGTCTCTAGTCTACAGCTTGTGCACTGCCAGTTCCTCCCTTGCTCCTGCCAGACTTTCTGTTGTTTCCTGATCTGATCAGAGAAGGTATCACTGGAGTGAACACTGAACACAGGTCACACCACCTTCCCTTTAGCCTCTCCAAGTTGGGAGAAACCAAGCCGGAGCAATTTGAGAAGAGGCACACAGGAGCCCTCAAACTTCCATCTGTGTGGGTAAGAATGCAAAAGCTCCTGTAGGTAACTATGCCAACTCTACCAATCACGGACAAAATTAAAACAACAACGGCAATAACAACAACAACAACAACAACAACAACAACAACAACAAAACCCCCAAAAACCAAACCAAACCAAACCATGGGACAAATGTTGCCTCTGAGAAGACAACTAAATCAGTCAGCTAGTCAGCTTAGGTTCTCCTCGCACACATACTGCCTCCTCACCTCCCTCCACCTGCTCGCCACACTTTAAAATAACCATCCAACCATGTAAATTCCCTGGTGCAAGAGTCTGCTAGCCTCCAACAGAACTGTCAATGCTCATAAATCTCTGGCCTTCCAGATTGCACTGCAGCTATTTACTGAGGGGAGGGATGCAGCAGGCCACTAGACAATAGTAGGAAGAGATTGGTCTAGCAGTAACTACTCCAGTTACGGCATCGCAATTCATGGCACCAATTTGCTGGGAGTGTGCACCATCAGGGAGGAGAAACATAAAAAGGGGAATCTGGGCTGTAAATAGTTTATTTCGGCAATTCCTGATGTTGGCTGAATCATACTTTAGTACAGAAATACATGAAAGCACCACTCCGGAGGTGACATGTGTTGCCATCTCATTACTCTTTTCAAAAGGGTCTTCTATCAGAGAGACACCTCGCTACAAATTATAGTGAAGAAAACAAAACCCTCACATACAGACTTATTAACAGTCCAGAAGGAATCGGAACTACCAGGATTCAAACAAGTAGAGAACTGGTGCAACAGAAGCCATCAGAGACCTGGGGACTCTGGAGTACATTTACACATGAAAAATAAGAAGATGGGAAAGAAAAAGGTAGCACTGTTCCTCTCTAAAGCCTACTTCCCAAATGTAGGTCAGAGTTCTCAACATAGTTTTTGTTTCCTCCTTTCTCCTAATCCACCTAAATTATGCCAACTCCTCCAGGGAATCCTACCTTCGTGTTCCTTCTCAGTGGTTCCCACTTTCTTGATCTTTCTGGGAGATTTCATAAAGAGGGGAAAGATGGTTCGTAAGCCAAGAATGTCAACAAACTTATGACAGTTGTCCGTGCCCTCGGGCCCAATCATAGCATGGTCCAGCACTTTCAGGGCACTGCTCCGGGAGATCTTCTTTTCCCTGTGAACAAAAGAGGTTTCACATAAGGCATTTCATGAGAAAGTTCTAGTGTTAAAAGACAAAGCATGTTTACTGTAGTTCTTATTACAATGGGAAAAAAGAAAGAAAGAAAAAATAAAAATAAAAAGCTTAAATAACAACCAATGAGAAAATGGTTACATTATGATATACAGAAATAGATTATATACTAGTTAACAATTAGGAAAGTTTGTAATAGAAAGAACAAATTCTTACGGTCAGAATGATAAATACAAAAGGTAATACTCAAAATTCCTTATGCAGCATTACCACAATTACATAAAAATGCATTTTAAAAGGCAGGAAAGAAGCCATTCAATCCTACAATTCCTCTACTAGGTATATATCCAGAAGACCAAAAATCACATTATAACAAAGATATTTGTACCAGAATGTTTACGGCAGACCACTTCATAATTGCTAAATCATGGAAGAAGCCCAAGTGCCAATTGACCCATGAATGGATTAATAAATTGTGGTATATGTACACCATGGAATATTATGCAGCCTTGAAGAAAGATGGAGACTTTACCTCTTTCATGTTGGGAAAGCTCCCAACATGGATGGAGCTGGAACATATTCTTCTTAGCAAAGTATCTCAAGAATGGAAGAAAAAGTATCCAATGTACTCAGTCCTACTATGAAACTAATTTATAGCTTTCATATGAAAGCTATAACCCAGTTATAAACTAAGAATATGGTGTAAGGGGAAAGGGAGGAGAGGGAATGGGGAGAATGGGTGGAGGGAGGGTAATTGGTGGGACCACACCTACGGTGCATCTTACAAGGGTACATGTGAAACTTGTAAATGTAGAATATGTATTGAATACATATTCAAGATACTTGAAAATGTAGAATATAAATGTCTTAACATAATAACTAAGAAAATGCCAGGAAGGCTATGTTAACCAGTGTGATGAAAATATTTCAAATTGTATATAAAGCCAGTGCATGGCACCCCATGATTGCATTAATGTACACAGCTATGATTTAACAATAAAAAAAAAAAAAAAAGAAGAAGGCAGGAAAGAAATAGATCAAAATGTGAGAGACATTATTTGAGGGAAGGGGAATTACAGGCAATTTATTTATTTATTTATTTTAATAGCTGTCAAAATATAATTCACATATTATACAATTCACCCATTTAAAATGTATAACAAAATGGATTTTAGTATATTCACAGATATGTTGGTCTTCACCACAGTCAAATTATAGAACATTTTCATTACCTGGAGAAGAAATCACGTAACCTTTAGCTGCCACCCCCTACCCTTCCCATCCCACTTCAGCCCTAACCAACCACCAATCTACATTCTATATTATAGATCTATCTATTGTAGACATTTCAAGTAAATGGTATCATACAAGAGGTGGTCTCTTGTGATTGGCTTCTTTGACTTGGCACAATGTTTTCAAAGTTCACTCACATTGTAGCAGGTGTCAGTACTCCATTCCTTCTTATAGCTAAAAAATGTATGCTACATAAACAATTCGTTTATCCATTCATCTGCTGATGGACATTTGGGCTGTTTCCACCTTTTGGCTATTACAAATAATGCAGCTATAAACACTCACGTACTAAGTTTTCATTTCTCTTGGGTATAAGTATATCTAAGCATAGAACTGCTGGGTCAAGGATAACCCTAAGTTTAACCTTTTGAGGAACTGCCAGACTGTTTTCTTAAGCAGCAGCACCATTTTCTGATTTCTTTACATTTTTGGTTCCAGTCAGTGATGTGAAGTGATATCTCACTATAGTTTTAACTTGCATTTCTCTGATAACTAATACTGTCAAAAGTTTTTTAATGTGCTTATTAACTATTTGTATACCTTCTTTAGAGAAATACCTATTTAGATGCGTTGCTCATTTTAAAATTGGATTAGTTATCTTTATTATTGAGTTGTAAGAGTTCTTTATATATTCTGGATACAAGTTACTTAACAGATATATGATTTGCAAATATTTTCTCTTACTCTAGAAGTTATCTTTTTACTTTCTCCATAGTATCCTTTGAAGCACAAAAGTTTTTAATTTTGATTAAGTACAATTTATCTATTTTCTGATTTGTTGCTCATGCTTTTGCTGTCATGTCTAAGAAATCATCACCAAACCCAATGTTGTGAAGATTTATCCCAGTTTCTCTCTAAGAATTTGATAGTTTTCGTTCTTACGTTTAGGTTTTTGATCCAATTTGAAATAATTTTTGTATATAATGTAAGGTAAGGGTCCAATTTATTTTGCATGTGGACATCCAGCTGTCTCCCATCATCTGTTGAAGAAGTTACTCCTTCCCCACGCAGTGGTTTTGGCATTCTTGTTGAAAATCAGTTGACCACAGACACTGGTTTTATTTCTGCATTCTCAACAATATTCCATTATAAGTTTACCCTTATGACATTACCTCATTGTCTCTGTCACCAGTGCTTGGTAGTTAGTTCTGAAATTAAGAGTCCTCTTCCTTTATTCTTTTTCAATATTGCCTGGCTATTTGGGTCCCTTGTAATTCCATATAAATTTTAGGAACACCTTGTCAATTTCTAAAATGAAGTCAGCTGGGATTCTGGGGATGTGTTGAACCTACAGATCACTTTGGGGGAGTAATGATATCTTAATAATATAGAATCTTCTGATCCATGAACACAGATGTTTTTTCCATTTATTTAGATCCTCTTCAATATCTTTCAACACTCTTTCATAGTTTTTAGAGTATAAAATTTATACTTCTTTTGTTAAATTTATTCCTACATGTGTTATTCTTGGTGCTACTGTAAATGGAATTGTTTTCTGTTTCATGTTTGGATTGTTCATTCCCAGCATATAGACCTACAACTGATTTTTACATA
Source organism: Loris lydekkerianus (assembly GCA_963574355.1). Classification (NCBI taxonomy): domain Eukaryota; kingdom Metazoa; phylum Chordata; class Mammalia; order Primates; family Lorisidae; genus Loris; species Loris lydekkerianus. The sequence goes on from CAUYPK010017196.1 coordinate 88,457, forward strand.
TTGATCTCATATCCTGCAAACTTGCTAAACTCGATTACTAGCTCTAGTGATTTTTTGGTGGATTTCCTAGGATATTCTCTATATCAGATCATTTTATCTGCAAACAGAGATAGTTTTACTTGTTCCTTTCCATTCTAGATGTCTTTTATTTCATTTTATCATGAATTACCCTGGTTACAACCTCCATTACAATGCCCAATAGAAGTGCTGTGAGGGCAAACACCCTTGTCTTGTTGTTGATCTTACGAGGAAAGCATCTGATCTTTCACCATTAAGTGTGATGTCAGCCATGTGTTTTCTGTAGATGTCCTTTGTCAATGGTTGAAGGGGTTTCTTTTCATTCCTAGTTGGCAGGCTACCATGGGAGGATGGTAGATTTTGTCAACTGCCTTTTTTTTCTTTGCATTTCATTATTCCTTTTTATACTTCTCAGTAGCTTTAATTCTCCCATAATGAATATGTAGTACTTTTTAGAAATAGAAAAGATAAAACTGTTTCCAAGAAAGAAAAAAAAAACAGTTTTTTCCTTTGAAGCCAAAGGTCATAGAAAAATCCTGCCACTGGCTACTGCCCTCGCAAAGGCTTGTATAGGGAATATAATTTTCTATAATCTTAAGTTGTTTTCTTTAACACCATGAGAGAGAGAGGAACACATCAGTTATCTCCTATTTTGGTATAGCTGGTAAATCAACCACCCAAGCCAACACGCAATATATATTTTTTTAAGGCTTAAAATTTTATAACAATAACAATGTTTAAGATAAGGACTAGAAACAAAAATCTCGTAAAGAACGAACGAACATAAATACATTCAGAAAAGGAATCAGACAATTGCTACATCAAAATATTGAGCAATAATAATAATAATGCAAAGAAAGTAACATTCACATTGTCAAATAAGAGTATGTCTATTATTGAATGCTTTGACTCTGAAATTCAGTATGGAGTCATCAGTTAATTTCTTCTTCTTCTTTTTTTCTTTTTAAGTATCAAAAAAGAGTCAACTAATATTTATAAATAAAAGTGAAAGATAATTTCAAAAAACAGATCATGCCAAATCTTATAGACAATAGAAAAAGAAGAAATACTTCAAAATCGTTCTACTTGATCTGGGTACGCCTGATATTAAAATTGGAGAAAATATATTATTTGTACAAAGGGGAAATTGTAAACATGTGTCACTTCTAAGTGAGGATGCCAACATGCAATATTTACTGAGCATTTACTCAGTAATGTGATAGACAAAAGAGAAAACAAGAAAAGGAAGACATGGCTCCTGCTTCCAAAACACTTCAAATCTATTCTGGAAGAACAAATTAATATAAAACGATTAGGGGAAAGTGTAAGTTAGCATAGGAGTTTACCCCACATATTATTCATTCTACAAATATTTATAGGATACTTCTCATGTGAATGAGAAAGATCAAGTCCCAGTTCTCAAGCAGCTTACATCTTAACTGCAGGAGACAAAAAGAAATCAAGATTCCTGATAGTGGTAAGTGTGAAGGAAATAAAACAAAGCAATGTGAAAGAATGGCTGGTGTGGACATTTTAGATTAGGTTATTAAAGAAAGCCTCTAAAGGGTAGCATCTGTTTTGAGACCTGAGTGATAAGATGAATTGGTCATACAAATTTTAGGGGCAAAACATTCAAGGCAGGAGGAATAGCAAGCACAAAGGCCCCGAGGTAGAGATGAGCTGTCATTATCAAAGGACAGACAGAAGACTGGCATGCTTGAAGCACACCAAGAAGAGTGCTCCTAGCTCAGCTCAAAGCGGCAAACACAGGCTGTATCAAAGCCCACGCCACCAGTCTTGCGGGCTGTAGCATCCAAGTGAAAAAACAATTCTAGGAGTAAAGAAGATTCTATTCAACATGTTTGTTCTGAGACTATTACGTGTTAGTTACTCTACAGTGAGAGGAAGAGATTGTATGTATTTGGGAGTGTGTGAAGATAGATCTAAGTAAGTGCCAAAAAAAGAACAAATTAAGTACAGTGGGTACATAAGGAGGGAATTTTTTATTCAGAGAAAGGGGAAAATTTCAAGAGGTTCCAGTCTGCCATGGAAGCAAAAGCAAAAAAGGAAAGGCCACCAGGTTCCACTATCAGGAAACCACTAGCCATCTTCCAGAAAGCTGTGCTAGGACAGAAGTGGGTTGAAAAGGAAGGTAAGAAGAGGGTGACTCATTAATAATAAAGCCTGGAGGAGGGACTCTGTCAGCTTGATAGGGAAGCCAGGTTAAGATTTTGTTTTAATTACTATTTTTAGGAAAACGACCAGCTTAATCATATTTTAGGATGCCAAGAAGCCAATGGTGATAAGGAGACTAAAGATAAAATGGAGAACTAAAACAGCTGGAATAAAGTGGTGGTCTGGCAAGAGAAGGAAGCCTGATCAAAACGGTGGTAATTGGCTCATGCCTGTAATTCTAGCACTTTGAGAGGACAAGGCAGGAGGATCGCTCACTTGAGGAGTTCAAGATCAGCCTGAGTAAAAGCAACATCCTGTTTTTACTAAAAACAGAAAAATGAGCTGTGCGTGGTGTTTTGTGCCTACAGTCCCAGATACTCAGAAGGCTAAGGTGGGAGGACTGCTTGAGCCCAGGAGTTTGAGGTTCAGTGAGCTATGATGACACTGCTGCATTCTAGATGGAATGACAGCTAGAATATCCAGAAAAAAAAAAGGTGGTAATAACCTAAAGCCCTTTTCCAATTTCTCATGTGAAAGCAAATGAAAAGGAATCAGAAACAATATCCTCATTGGACAGTCTTCTGTAGAGGCAACACTATTAAAACACTGCACTATAAACACAAAAATCTGCTATACTGGGTCCCAAGGAGTACAGGAAAGGGGAGTAGTTAAGAAGCTCGTGACTGTGTCCCTTTGTCCCTTTGGTGCTATACCACCTTGGTTTACCAGAGACTGTCTCATTTATAGCACTAAAAGTACCACAACCCAGGATACTCCTCAGTCCTGGGCAGACCAGGATAGTTGGCCATTCTACTTCATGCCAACCTATTCCTACTTCTATTCCCCTTGCTGTGGATTAGTCAAAACAATCCACAGAAAGTCATGAATGACCTTCAATCCAATATTGAGTTTGAAAGGGAAAAAAAAAGGCATATACTACAACGTAGATTTGGCTTTATGCAACAAACACTATACTAGCTTCTATCTTAAAGCAGTTTAAGAACAGGTAAATAGAAATAATTTCAAAAGCCTCAGGCAATGGAAATTAAGTCCAAGGACGTAAGAGGAGGAGATAATTTTATCTGTGAGAAGTCAGTGAAGGTATCAAATAGCAGGTGACATCTGAATTGAGTCTGAAGAATGAGTATTGCCAGGCAAAGAAAGGAGAGCAGGGACACTGATGGCAGTGGTGGGTATGCAGACCGTGCAAGGATATGGGAGGCCGAGAGCCTCTAGTTCCTGCTGGGTAGTTATGAATGGAACAGTGGTGGCAGATATCTGTGGAGAGGCGGGAGGAACACAGCCATGACAGGCCCTAGATGTGCTGCCGAGGAACGTGGGCTCCATCTCATAGATGTGGAAAAGGTGAGAGAGGTTTAAGCAAAAAGGGCCCTAGATGGATAGCTTTCAGAAGGCTTAATCTGACGGCAGTCAGATGATGAAGGGACTCGAGTGACACAGTTTGGGGGAGGGGAGGACACTTAGGAGACTATGGCAACAGTGTAAATGAGAAATGACAAAAGATTCTAACTATGGCAGTGGTAGGAAACGGGCATATTTGAGAGCAATATGAAATCTTAAATATTAGAAGCAGGGTAAACAAGGTTCCAAATTCAACAGAAAAAGATTTTTTTTTGTATTGAGATGAAATTTTAACAAGAAACCAGACAAATAAGATATTTGTTTTCACTGTACTTGGACTTTTGCTTCCTATTCCTACAAGCTTGAATTTACAAAGGTCATGACTAGGACAATCATGTGAGCAAAAATTAGAAAACTGAGATATAATGTCCTCATTGTTTAGTAACTCAGGGAAATGCCTCTTGAAATGAATGACAATCATATAATAGGGCACTTTCAGTTACCACTCTGCATACATTTAAACCATTTCACAAATAACAGGATTGTTTGAAATACAATTCATAGGACTGTGGTTTAGCCAAGTCTCTCTTTTTTTCCTGCCTAAACAAATTCAACAAACAAAAGATTTTAAACGTAAAACCCTTCTTCAGGTAGGCAATGTAAGACACTTTTAAAGGGGGAAGTAATTGCATATTGATCACCATTTAGGCCAGCTGCGTGGAGGTGAACTTTGGAATATTCATTGGGCTTGAGTTGAGGCTTTTTGCAATCAATAGCTGTTTGGTCTGACTTTCTTGGGTTGACTTTATTTGAAATATTTATTCTACTGGAGGACAAGTAGTTTATCTTAGTCTTGCCCAAGTTCATCTGGTTGTCGATCACGCCAGGACCAATGTGAACTGGGTGTTGCAGGAAATGACTGAGAGTCGACTACTAGTCCGCTAAAGTGAGTCTTCTGATGTGGGGGAATTCATTGAATTAGCTTATTCTTCTTTATCATACAAAAACATTTTTGCAATGAACATAGATTCTGAGTATGATTTTCTTTGTTCATTTGTTCTTTCATCAAACATTTATGAGGTACCTAACAGGTGCCAGATATTTAAGTCAAGGATGCAGAGACAAAGCACAGCTCGTTGCTTCTGAGAAGTGTGGTCCACAGGGGAGAGAGACCTGGGCAGACTGAGAAGAGCAAAGTCCTGCAGCAGAGGCATATACAATTGAGTGTGAATGCAGGAGGGAGGGCTGACAAGGGCTGAGTGTGGGAGGCCCCACAAAGGAGACGATGCCTGAATCAAGCTTCGGTGGATGTCTTTCCCACATAGGCAAAGAGGGAGAGGATATTTCAAGCAGAAGGAAACAGTGCATGCACATAGAGGAGTAAGCATGGAGGATTCAGGTAAGGGGTGCCTGGGGTATTGCTAGAATATAAAGCGTAAGAGGGGCAGCAGCAAAACATGACACAGGCCGATTCTGTGCACCAGAAAAACCACTTGCGACAGTGGGCAGGACAGTAACGGGGGAGCAGGAGAAAGAGGGAAGCAGCAGGAGGAAAGGCGAAGGAACAGCAGACTAAAGGTGAAGGGTGGGGTTCTGATTGAACCGCAGATGCCGAAAGACAGGGCAGTGACATGTAGCTTAGACTTCTGAGAATAATATCCAAGAATGAGGTTAATAATAGGATAAATTTGGAAGAATCATTAAATCTATGTGTAGTAATTAATCCATGGTGTGAATAAGACTATCCTGGGAGAGTGCAGAAAATACTCAAAAAAGAATAAAACCTTGTAAAAAACTTATTTAAAGGGCAAGTAAAAGAGGTAAAGTACACCCCCTCCATGGGAGATGGAGGAATTAAAAAAAAAGTGACAGGGCTCTCTTTAAAAGATACTGTGGGGCCAGGCATGATGGCTCATGCCTATAATGCTAGCTAGCTCTTTGAGAAGCTGAGGTGGAAGGATTGCTTGAGGCCAGGAGTTCCTAACCAGCTTGGGAAACATAGCAAAACCCCCTTTCTATAAAAAATATAAGAAAAATTAGCCAAGTGTGGTGACACAAGCCTGTTGTCCCAGTTAGTAGGGAAGCTAAGGAGGGAGGATTGCTTGAGCCCAGGAGCTTGAGGCTGTGGTGAACTACGATGACGCCAGAGCACTCTAGCCCCAGCAACAGCGTAAGAACCTGTCTTTAAAAAAGGTACTGCGAACTTTAAACTAATCTTGGCAAGAAATTTGAATGCTGCTACATGAGATCATTTCACTTGCCTTACAATATGTGTGAATAACGTTCACTTACTTTAGAGCCCCCACAACATAAGATCATTTTATAGGATCCAGGATTTCTACAAATTAGACCGTGATACCAATAAGCCCACAGGCTATTTCTTTTCTTCCCCCTTTCCCCCTTTTTTTGGAGGCAGAGTCTCACTTTGTTGCCCTTGGTAGAGTGCCATGGTATCATAGCTCACAGCAATCTCAAACTCTTGGGCTCAAGCGATTCTCCTGCCTCAGCCTCCCAAGTAGCTGGGACTACAGGTGCCCACCACAATGCCCAGCTATTTTTAGAGACGAGGTCTCACTCTGGCTCAGGATGGTCTCAAGCCTGTGAACTCAGGCAATCCACCCGCCTCAGCCTCCCAAGTGCTAGGATTACAGCGTGAGCCACTGTACCTGGCCCCTGGAGCCCATTTCAGGTTACCAACATGATTATCACTGAACTCAGATAAGCATGGTCAGTTCCCATGAACCCAGATGAGCAACATACCACTGCTCACACCACCCCTCCTCCCATCACCGACTTCATGCTTGCTCATGTGACTTTGTACAGCCAATAAAATGAGAATGAGAAGCATATGCATTTTCGAGGAGAAGTTTTAAGATTTATGGCATCATGCAGCCTTTCCCTTCTGCCTTGAGAGAGGCAATGTACCATTAAGCACTGTTCCTTCAGCCTAAGTCCCAAAATAAAGCAGGTGTGGAGCAAAGCTTCTGATGGTCGGTGAGGGTTGTACCATGAGTGAAAAATAAACATTTGTTATTAAAAGTTCTTGAAATTTAGGGTTGTTATTACAACAAAACCTGACTGATGACAGATACATGATATAGCCAAGTTGTTTAATATAAGATCAATACCTGGAAGTTAATCACGTTACTATCCACCAGCAATAAAGAATAAGAAAGGGCAGTGCCTGTGACTCAGTGAGTAGGGCACCAGCCCCATAAATTGAGGGTGGCAGATTTGAACCCAGCCCCGGCCAAACTGCAACAAAAATAGCCAGGTGTTGTGGTGGGCGCCTGTAGTCCCAGCTACTTGGGAGGCTGAGGCAAGAGAATCACCTAAGCCCAAAAGCTGGAGGATGCTGTGAGCTGTGTGACACCGTGGCACTCTACTGTGGGCGATAAAGTGAGACTCTGTCTCTAAAAAAAAAAAGAATAAGAAAATGTAGTCTACAAAATATAATAGACTGCTTAACTACTCTGAGCCAAAATGGAGTGACAAGGACTAGATTTACACCCTCTACCACTGAAATAAGTTAAAAAAAAAAAAAAAAAAAAAGAGACAATATACATAAAACAATGGTTTTTAGACAGCGGACATCAGGCAGCACAAGACAGTGATCCCGTGAAAGGGCAACATGTACAATGGGCCCAGAGCAGGGCAGTGGCAATGGGAGCTTGGAAAGACCAATGAGCCTGAGCTCAAAGGACAGAGCTGAGAGCTGTACAGGTGTCTGCAGGGACCCTGCTGCTTCAGCTCTGCACATGAGGAGACTAACCACTCTCCAGAAAGGAGCTACTGGGAGAAGCAGGGGAACAAGCCCTAGAGCTCCCAGAGGGCTGGGAATAGTTTGTGTTCCCAGCAATTATGGTAGAAAAACCTTAATTTCCAGTGTGCTGGGCAGACTACTAAGAAGAATATTGCTTCAGTAATGAGCCAAAATTAGCCGTAGACTAAAGACTAGTCTAGTCTTCCCTGACGGAGCTTAAAAGTAAGCCTCAGTGGCAGTGCTTGTGGCTCAGTGAGTAGGGCGCCAGCCCCATATACCGAGGGTGGCCCAGGCCAAACTACAACAAAAAAATAGCCAGGCATTGTGGTGGGTGCCTGTAGTCCCAGCTACTCAACAGGCTGAGGCAACAGAATCGCTTAAGCCTAAGAGCTAGAGGTTGCCGTGAGCTGTGACACCACAGCACTCTACCGAGGGTGACAAAGTAAGACTCTGTTTCTAAAAAAACAAAAAAGGTAAACCTCAGAAGGATCACACTATTTCCAAGTAACTTTACATCCTAGAACAAAACTGTAGAATATTTATGGGAATACAAACAAACAAAATCCAACATCTAACAAGGTAAAAGTCACAATATTTGAATTTTAATGAAAAATCAGGAGGCACTCAAAGAAGTAGGAACATATGATCCATAAAGAGAAAAATAATCAATAAAAATAACACAGATGACAGAATTAGAAGACAAGGGCACTAAAATTATTATTATAACTACAACTGATACGTAAAATGAGGAAGGTAGAGAAAAGCGTCAGCATACTAACTCGAAAAATGGAAGATACAAAAAAGACCAAATTGAGCATCTAGAGAAGAAAAACTCAACATCTGAAGCAAAATACAGTGAAGGAGATTAACTGCAGATTACACCCAGCAGAAAAGGAAGAGTGAGCTTGATGGCACGGCCATGGGAACTAGTGAGACAAAACAACCAAAAGAAAGACGCAAAAATGAACTGAGCATCAGTAACCACGGCTGGACAACTTCGAACAGCTTAAAATACACGTAATTATATGTTATGATATACATTACATAATAATTTATAGTTATGGGGCAGAAAAAATATTTGAAAAAATCATGACTGAAAATTTTCTACCTCTGATGAAAGCTACAAACCCACAGACCCAAGAAGCTCAACAGGCCTCAAACGCGAGGGACAGGAAGGAAACTATGTGAAGGCACATCGTAATGGAACCACTCAAAGCCAGAGACAGAGAACATCCCAAGAGCAGCCACACAGCGGGGACAAATTACATACGCAGGGAACATCTCTGAGTGACAGTAGACTTTCTCTGAGAATTAAGACATAAGGAAAAAAAAAAAAGAAAGAAAGACAGACATAAGGTAGCAGAGCAATACAGAGGATCAAAAGACAAAATAACCCCTATCAGTCCAGAACACTATAGCTGGTGAAAATATCTTCAAAAAGTGAAGCAAATACTTTCTCAGACATACACAGGTAACATAAGTCACCACCAACAGACCAGCACTACACGGGAGGTTAAAGGAAGACTTTTGGGCAGAAAGAAACTGATACTAGACAGAAATCCAGATCTACACAAAGAAAGGAAGAGGACTGGCAATAGCAAATATGTAAGTAAATATAAAAGAATTTTTTTCTTATTAAAAAAAAACCTAACTAATTAAACAAAAAGAACAACAATGTATAATGGAATTTATAACATGATGAAGTAAAATGAATGACAACAGTAGCACAAAGCCCAGGAGGGAGAAAGAATTTACTCCTGTAAAGTTCTACACCACAGTGCTGTGTGTGCACTTATGGTGTCTCTTCATCCCTCTTTGAAGAACAAACATCAGCCCTACTGGGTTAGGGCTCCACTCCTCTAGCCTAATCTAACCTTAATTACCCCCTGAAAGGCTCCACTCCACACACAATCACCTTGGCAGCTAGGGCTTCAGCATACGAATCTGGTGAGGAGGAGCTCATGACTTTGTCCAAAACAGATGGTAATAGATACACCATGCTGACACTAATTAAGAGAAAGCTGTGGTGGCTAGATTAATATGAAACAGGAACATTACCAGGGATAAACAAGAAAACATAGAATATTTAAGGACCTAAAAGAACTTCAAAATACATGAAGCAGAAGTTCACAGAATTGAAAGAAGAAACAGATAGATCCACAATTACAGCCAGAGGTTTCATAAGCCTTCTCTGAATAATTGATAGAATAAGCAGACAGAAAATCTGTAAGAATATGAAGACTTGAACATCACGATCACCAACTTAACCTATTTGACATTTATAAAACACTCCACCCAACAACAGCATAATACATATTCTCTTCAGCTTTACACAAGCAGTAGTTAGCAACATAAAGCTATATTCTGGGCCAAAAACAGGTCTTAAAACTTTTAAAAAGGTTCACATTAGACTAAGTATGTTCTCTGACCACAATGATATCATGGTAGTAATCAACAGCAGTAAGATATTAGAAAATCCCCAAACACTTGGAAACTAACCAACACACTTCTAAATAACTCATTGGTTAAAGAAAAATCAAAAGAGAAATTTGAACTGAATAAAAATGAAAACACAACACATGAAAATGCATGTGCTGGAACAAAAGTAGCAATCAGAGGGAACCTTATAGCAGAAAACACACACAGGGTGAGTAACCCTTATCTGCAATACTACAATCAGAGGTGTTCCAAGTTTTGGATCTTTTTGGATTTTGGAATATTTGCGTTATACTGGTCAAGCATCCCTAATCTGAAAATCTGAAATTTGAAATGTTCCGGTGTGGCATTTCCTTTGAGTGTCATGTGAGCATTCAAAAGATTCACATTTTGGAGCATTTTAGATTTCAAATTAAGCAAGTTCTGTCTCAGAAAATAAAAGTCTCAAATTGATGACTTGTAATTCTCCTCTTGAGAAATCAGAAAAGGAAAAGCAAATAAAACCCCCAAGTAATCAGAAGAAAGAAACAATAAAAATTAAAAACTGAGTGTGGCAGTGTACATGTGTAGGCCCAACTACTTAGGAGGCTGAGTCAGGAAGATCACTTGAACCCAGTGATCCAGGCCAGCCTGGGCAATGCAGCAAGGACCCCATCTCAAGGAAAAAAGAAATAATAAAGACCAGAGCAGAAATTATTGAACTAGAAAACAGAACTATAATCCTAGCACTCTGGGAGGCCACAGTAGAATCACCGCTTGAGGCTAGGAGTTTAAGATCAGCCAGCAAGAGTGATACTATCTCTACAAAAAAACAGAAAAATTAGCTGGGTGTGGTGGCACGTACCTATAGTCCCAGCTACTCAGGAGGCTGAGGCAGGAGCCCAGGAGTCTGAGATTGTAGTGAGCTATGATGAGATCACTACATTCAAGCCTGGGTGACAGAGTAAAGCCTTGTCTTAAGAAAAAGAAAAGATTCCATAGGTATTAGAAGAATATTTTTGCTAATAAGTGAAGTAAAATTTCTGCCACTAAGTTTGACAATAGACGAATGTATAATAAATTCCTTGAATGACACAAAGTACCCAATTTACTCAAATAGAAAAAGCTCACTGGAACAAATGAACAAATTATACTTTATTAAAATTTAAAGTTTTTCCCTTCTTTTCCATTAAAAAAAGAGAAAGAAAAAATATTTTTAATGATTATGAACATGAAAAAGCAAGCCATGGATTAGGAGAAAATATCTATAAAACATGTTATTAAAACATTGACCTGTTATAATAATAACACAAACATACCCTAATGGGCAAAAGATTTGAACAGACATCACCAAAAAAAAAAAAAACGATAGATGGCAAATTGGCTCATGAAGACAGTTTATATGATTGGTCATGAAGAAAAAGCAAATTAAAACTAAAAGAAGAATTAGTATGGCTAAAACAAAAAATACTGACCATACCAAGTGTTAGCAAGGATATGGAACAGCAGAACTCTCATATACTGCTGTGAAATTTTAAAACGGTACATCCATCAATTAAAATGGTTTTTATCCATAAGACAGGTAAAAACCAATGCTGGTGAGCAGGTGGAGAAGGAACCTTCGTATGCTGTTGATAGGAATGTAAACTGGCACAGCCACCATGAAGAGTACTATGAAGGTGCCTCAGAAAACAAAACCAGGGCTCCATATGATACAGCAATCCCACTGCTGGGCATGTATCTGAGAAAAAGGAAATCAGTACACTGAAGAGATTATCTGCACTTCTATGTTGACTGCAGCACAATTCACAACAGCCAAGATACAGAATCAACCTAAGTGTCCACCAACAGATGAATAAAGAAAATGGGGCATGTACACACATACACGACAGAATACTATTCAGCCATAAAAAAGAATGAAATACCGAGGACAAAAAGAATGAACTGGAGGACACTATGTTAAGTGCAATAAGCCAGGCACAGAAAGACATAACTTACATGTTCTTACTCATGTGGGAGATAAAAACTTTACAAATTGAACTCAGAGGGAGTAAAATGATGGTTACCGGAGATTGGGAAGAGTAACAGGAAGGAGAGAGAAAGTGGGGTTGGTTAATGGGTACAAAAATATAGTTAGAATGAATAAGCTCTAGTATTCACTAGCACAAGAGGGTAACTATAGTTAACAATTTATTGTATATTTTAAAATAAACAAAGGAGTAGAATCAGAATGTTCCTAACACAAAGAAATGTTAAATGCTTGAGGTGATGGATATCCCAATTACCCTGATTTGATCACTATACATCTATGTCTGTACCAAAACATCATATGCACCCCAAAAATATATACAACTATTATGTACCCATAATAATTAAAAATCAATAAATCTTACAATATGGTAAAAAAGGGTACAATTATTTCATAAACAGTTTGGTAGTACCTTAAAAAGTTAACTTGGAAAGTCAAAAGTCCATCAACAAGGAAATAAATTGTGACATATATAGGGTGGCCATAAAATTTGTGTACTTTAAATTGCACATGAACTTTATGGCCACCCTGTATTTATTTCATTATTATTTTTTTTTAGAGCCAAGACCGTGCTCTGTTGCCCAGGCTAAGATGCAATGGTGTGATGCGGCTCATTGTTAACTTTAAACTCCTGGGCTCAAGTAATCCTCCTATCTCACCCTCCCAAATAGTAGGGACTCAAGGTACACACTGTTGCACCAGGCCCATTTATTATTATTATTATTTTTTTTTTTTTTTAAGAGAGAGGGTTTCACTACATTGCCCAGGCTGATCTCAAAATCCTAGCCTCAAGTGACCCTCTTGCCTTGGCCTCCCAAAGTGCTAGAATTACAGCTGTGAGCCACTGCGCCCAGCGCAATTGTGATATATTCACATAATGGAATGCTACTCAGCAATGAGAAAGGGACACATGTGTTGACACCCAACATGAGTGAACCTCAGAATAATTACAGTGAGTGAAATATGCCAGACCAAAAAAAGTATATACTATATGATTCCATTTACATAAAATTCAGAAAATGCAAACTAATATATAGACAGAAAGAAAATCAATAGCTGCCTGGAGACAATGAAGTCAGGGGACAAGAGTTATAGAATTCAAAGGGGTACAAAGAAACACTTGGGTGTGATAAATACACTCACTGTCATGCTTGTGGTGGGCCTATCATAGGTCTGTACACTTGGTATACTTTGAAGTGTGCAACTTTATATTGGAAGGACGAATAGCTATCAAGTCTGATGGAAGGGCTCAGACAGGTCCTATACCATTTTTTGCCAGTGAACTTTAATTCAGTTAACCTGACTTTTCTACCACAGCACTTTCCCATAAATGAAAAGGTAACACCAGCTTGGAGGACTGTTGGAAAGATTACTTTGTGCTTTTGAAGCTTTTTCTTCTGGTTCCTACAGAATAAGTACAAACCACTACATGTATTCTCCACTTAAGAGAGAACGGGAATATTAAGCCTAGGAAAGAGAGTGCTTATTGTTGGACAAATAAGCAAGATTGTGTGTGCAGCTTGCAACGCAAACCATATATAGCCCCATCAGGAAGCACAGGTGGCTTCTAAAAGATTTGCATTATTATTTTGCTTTTACACTTGAATCCTGAGAGACAGGAAGTTAGAAGAAAAGACTCTAGCTCTTGGAAAACGATAAAGACCACACATAAAAATATAATATAGTTTGGACCTTCAGATGTTTGCTAGGAACAAAACTAATGTAGAACAAGGTAAAAAACAAAAACAAAACAAAACAAAAAACCCAAGGGAATAAAAATCCAGCATTCATTCTTTGACTGGTCTATCTATTTACATGCTTTGATACAAACTTAACAGTCCAAAATTGGGCTGCACTGACTTACTTTGCAAATAATATGCCATTGCCATTTTATTTGTTTTCTTTGTCAGAAACACTTTCCTCTGGTTAAGGAAAGACTTACTAAAAAACCTCAGAACAAAACAAAACAAAATTTAGTGGTTCCTGGAATAGAGTGTGTATCTTTCTCTTTTTATTTTTTGCCTTTACAGTTAATAACCAAGGTGGGTTCACTGTATTTATGCTACACAACCCAAAGTTCCATACATATCCCTTGGGATCACAGTGGTCTCTTCTCTTTCTAACTGAAACAGGGTTTTACAAAAGAAGCAATAAGCTTCAAGTCAACATTTTCAAGGAAACTGACAATGTAATTCTTTTGTCTCCCACTGGCTCTGTTGCTCCTTAAAGAAAACTGACCTATTTTGATACAAGGACATACTGTTAAAAAGTGCTTTGTGGTGGCAAGAAACAAATGATTTGGAGTGCAGGCTATAATTAAACCTGATATATTGGAATCTTCTATTTGTAGCAACCAATCTTACCAATGTGAGACATTTATAACCAAGAATGGAGAAATAGCAGGCCAGTTTCCACCCAGGGACAATGAGGGCATTGTTACAGTTCCATCCTCATTTCCTGCCAAATTCTAAAATGGCCACCCTGGTGAGTAGAATTTAGTGTTATTTCTGTGGATTGGACCCTATGAATCTGATTACTTTGTTAAACTCTATAATAAATTATGACTTTGCTTGATTTTATTTTCCCTTCAAACACTCCCGAGTATAAAAACACCACTTGGTTCATGTCCGTATCTTAACTCCCTTGAGCTTACCAAAGACCATCCCTCTGCAACCTAATTCTTAGACTGAAAGAAGCAGGCACTATTTTCTACTTCAGGGACTCGGGTTCTCTCTGCTTTCAAGTGCACAGTTCTCTACTGTCTGGCAGGTTCTGAACCCTGTACCCTTCCCTTCTCTTTTCTCTTTACTTATCAAAATGCTAATGTGACCAAATGAGGGATTTCTTTTCCTTTTGGGGGGCCCTATACTCTAGAATGGCTAGTTGCTGCTTTTTTTCATACCATGAGATCCACTTGTTTTTGCTGTGTTTTTTTTGCAGTTTTTTTTTTTTTTTGGCCGGGGTTGGGTTTGAACCCCCCACTCCAGCATATGGGGCCCGCGCCCTACCCCTTTGAGCCACAGGCATCGCCCAGCATGAGATCCATTTTTAACTATCACTTCAACAATCTTTTCTTCTTTTCCAAGATGTCTCCATTTGTCCTTTGGCAGAGAGAAAACAAAAAATAACACCTCTTTTCCTTATTGATTCTGTCAAACACTGTGAAATCCAGACAGTCTGAACACAGGAATGAAAAAATGTCACCTGACAACTAAACTAACACCTGGGTGATAGGGGAACCCAGAGGAGAATGGCCTGTGAGGTAAGGGCAGAAAGGTACTAGTGCTCCAAAAACAATCCCCAGAAACAAAAGCTAAAAAAGACTTCAAATCTGCAGGAAGACATTCTGTGAACATTGAGTAGAAAGATGAGAAAGAAATGAATATCTAAACCATAACCCTGAAATACTTCAGAGGATGACAGAAGAAGAGAGTTGACAGGTTCAAGCGCAGGGGGCATACGTGGATGTGTGGACACTTGGATGGGGGAAGGGCGGGCTCCTCCTCTGAAGTCCAGCATGGGCATGGCACAAACAGGGCAGTGAGCTTAGGGCTGGAGCTGACTCCTGGCCCCCCTGAGCCCTCAAGATCAGGATCACAACGACCCGATTTTGCTCGTCATGCACTAATACATCTGACAGGGAAAACCAGGACTAACGATCCTCAAGGCAAGAGATTGAGCTCTCAGCTCTATTGGTTTTTATAAGTCACTGCTCCTTCTTTAAGTCTATCTATGGGACTTTCCGGAAATCGCATAAACCAATGATTCTAAACAGCAAAAATATTTCTCAAACTTTTCTCATTCACTCAGAAAATATTTACTGAGAGCAAAACAGGTATCTATTGCTAGGTGCTGGTGATACAACAAGAAAGACCTGGTCTCTATTCTCTAAAGTATTACGGCACATTCGGATACACAGACAAACATGTTTCCCATACAGGGTAGTAAGTGCTCTGATAGAGGTCAGCAAAGGATGCTGGAATTCAACTTCAAAATTTAGAGTGGGGGGTATGAGTGCAAAGTTGGGGAAGTGACATAGGGGTAAAAGGCTGCTTAGAGAAGTTTAAGCATAAACAACAAGGGTGTGTCACAAAGATAAAAAGAAATGAAAGGTGTCAAGGAGTCTAAAATAGCTTGGTTTAGAGAACAGAATGCAAATGTGAGGGAAAGGAAGAATGAGAGGAGATGGCAGCAGGAAAACTGGGCGGAGATCCTGGAGGGACTTGAAGCCATTTCAGTTGCTCATAAACAAAGAAACAAAGCTGCATTTTTCAGAAGTAAAGGTAATCATAGGTTCTTACTGTAAATGTATATATTTCCTATCATAAAGGAAGAATAGTTTTCAAATCTTCACAGAAGGAAGAAGATAATGGACAACAGAAAAAAGATAAGTAAAAAAGAAATAATAAAACCATCCAAAAAAATGTAAAACAAAATAAATAAGATAGGAAAGGGCTAAACATTAATAGTCATTACAATAAAAACAAATATATTTATAAAACTGATTTATTACATAGCACTCTATCCAGGGGTGGCGAACATGCGGCTAGAGCCGCATGCGGCTCCCGGCCAAAATGAATTTCGGCTCTTTGCCTCTTATCATTATTTTGTATACTGTGGCTCTTTGCCAAGTTTGGATTTTGTTATGCTGCTTCTGAGGAGGGA
>CAUYPK010017199.1:0-11214 GCA_963574355.1 Loris lydekkerianus
ATATTTGTTTTATTTTTTTTTTCATTGTATTAATAACTATTTTTCACTTTGGTTTTACGTTTATAAAACACTCACCCTCTCTCAAGAGTTTGTGAATGGGATCCGTTCATCGTGCCGCCCCCCCCCCCCGATTTTCTTAAAGCATTCCATTTGTTCTTAGAAGTTGTAATTATTTTTCAGAATAACAGTCCTGGGTTTATTGATTCACAAATAGCGTGAGACCATCAAGTAAATATATATTTCCTCATATAAAAAGGGTGAGAGAGGAAGATTTAATATTCTAATTTACAGGTAGAATCAACCTCTTTTTGCCTCCTGCAAAGTACATTCTCAACCCTGTAGACGCAGAAATCAAATAAACACCCCATATCTAAAACCAAGAAGGAAGGACGTTTGAAAGAGCCCCTCAAGCTCACATGCCAGGGATGAAATTTGCTTCTTTAAGCAAATGTCCCCAACATGATGGTTCTACTGTGTAACTCAGAAATAATTTAATCATCTGACAAGCTGAGTTCCAATCCAACAGCTAGAGCTCTGAGGCCTTGTGGACAAGTCACGTTGCATCTCCTGCCAAGCACTGATGATACTTTGCAGTAGTCCTGTGAGAATACAGAAGCACTCATAGGGGCTTAATATCCAATGGCCATTACTACGTTATCCTCAAATGCTTTGTTGTTTGTTTTTGAGATGGGGCCCTGCTCTGTCACACACAGACTAGAGTACAGAGGCACTATTTAGATCACTGTAACCTCAAACTCCTGGGCTCGAGCGATCCTTCCACCTGAGCCTCCTGGGTAGCTGGGACCACAAAAGCATGCCACTGTGCTCAGTGGTTTTGTTTTATTTCAGAGACAGCGTGTTACTATGTTGCCCAGCCTAGCCTCAATCTCCAGGCCTCAAGCATTTTTTTGCCTCAGCCTCCCAAAGTGCTGGGATTACAGGCACTTGGCTACTCTTAAATTCTTAAAAGAATGGGAGTGGCATTAGAATGGTTAAAAGCAAAAGGCTGGTACTCTTAGGAGAACCCAGGAGCAGGATTGTCGTGGTGACAGAGGAAGTGGGTCAGACACTTGAGAGATTCCTTAACAGCATGACAAGAAAAGGAGGCCGTTTAGATGTGTCAACCGGGCTTCTAAGAGTGAAAAATCCTCCAGAGTAGAGAAGCAGGCAATTAGTCAGATTTGAAGTTGGCAAGACTGTCCCCCCTTAAAACTATCCATGACTTTCTCATCCATCATCTAGCTTCTTAAATGAACATACCCACCGAGTGAACATGCTAAGACAGGGTCCAATCCAGCGGACTCTGCAAGTCATTCACTTCTTCCCTTGAAGTTCAGGTTCCTCATCCATAAAATATGTTTGTTTTGAGCATCGAATAAGAACATCATCTTTAGAAACTCTCTGTGAAGCATGGCATCACCTCACCTGCTAGGAGCTGAGCTCTCCAGGGACGACAGTCCCACTTCAGACCCCGACCCCTGAATATCAAGGAGGTTTCAGTTCTAGAGGTACAAGTGGTCCCTGATTACTACTTGTTTAGAAAATACCTTTCAAAAACTACAATTATAAGCTGCGTGTGGTGGCTCACACGTCCAATCCAAGCACTTTGGGAAGCCGAAGAGGGGATCATTTGAGGGCAAGAGTTTGAGACCAGTGACAGCCTGGGCAACAATGAGATTCTGTCTCTACAAAAACACAAACAAACCCAAAACCTACAATTACAGAATGAGCTCTGGTCCCCTGCAGCACTGGAGGGTGAAGCTGGTTTGCTATAATTTACTGTATATTCTCAAAAAGCTAGAAGAGATCATTTTGAATATTCACAACAGAAATGATAAATGGATAAATATTTGAGGTGAGAGAGACGTTAACTACCCTGATTTGATCATTATACATCGTATACACATAATAAAGCACCTCTCTGTATCCCAGAACTATGTACAATTATGCATCAACTAAAAAAAATTTTTTTTAAACAGAGTCTCACTTTGTCCCCCTCGGTTAAGCGCCATGGCATCATAGCTCACAACGTCAAATTCTTTTTTTTTGGGGGGGGGGGGCAGTTTTTGGCCAGGGCTGGGTTTGAACCTGCTACCTCCAGTATATAGGGCCGGAGCCCTACTCCTTTGAGCCACAGGTGCCACCCCAACAACATCAAATTCTTGGGTTCAAGTGATCCTCTTGCCTCAGCCTCCCAAGGAGCTGACACTACAGGCACCTGCCACAATACCCACCTACTTTTAGAGATGAGGTCTCACTCTTGCTCAGGCTGGTCTCAAACTTATGAACTCAGGCAATCCACCAGCCTTGGCCTCCCAGAGTGCTAGGATTACAGGCGTGGGCCACCATGCCTGGCCATCAATTAAAAATTTTTAAAAATTTAAAAGACTACAATGACAGTATCTATTTTTAGAAAGTTAAGTCAGAAAAGTGTTCCCCTAACTTCACAAAGCCCAACCAGAGAACATCCCTCTCTTCCAGCACCCCCACAAAAAGCTGCAACAAAAGCCGTGACATCACCAAAACAGTGTCACACCGCAGGGATAGCACAGCTACCACCTGCACTGCTGCGGTGCTGCTGAAACAGCCCACAGAGGAAAGACAGCAGGTAGGCAAAACACAAAAATGTATTCACAGTCCTTCACCATCCTCAATCATCAAACATGCACTAATAATTCCTTTCTTGAATTCCTGCTTATCAAAAATCCACCCACATTGGAGCCACAGAAGAAAATAGAAGATATCAAAAGTGCCTATGGCTGCCAGAGGGGAAGTGGGACTTGACAAAAACTCTGACCTTTGACCTGGAGGTGTTTTATGGGTGAATCTTAGAGGATTGTTCTTAGGTCTGGCTGTCCCTTACCAATACCTGGGCAGCTTTACAAATACCAAGACCTCGGCTTTTATGGGCATTGTACAACTCTCCCGGTGACGCTACTGTGCAGCCAGCCCTGATGACACAGGTCCTCAAGCTACACAGCAAATAAGGACCAAGAAACAGTTCGGAAATTTACACTTACTTTATCAGATTTCAGACAGAAATGGCAATAACAATGCAACAATAACAGTAATGATAATAATAAATATCAAAGGAAGGGTATGTTTCAGTTTGTCATTTTAAGGAGCAAAACCCTAAAGGATGATTGTGAAAACTGATGCTATGAGACCCTGTGCACTTGTCAAAACTCACAGAACTGTTCAGATACACACCAAAGGTTACTGTATAAAAATTCCAAACAAATTTAAAACATACGTAGAAAAAAATTAAGCCATCTGTTCATTTAATACAGGAATTCGCAATCTTGGCTGAAAGACTAGAATCACTGAGGGAGCTTTTAAAAATCCTGATGCAGAGGCTGCACCCCAGATCAACTATATCAGAATCTTAGGGGGTTTGAGCATCAGTAATTTTAAAAGCGTTCCTGGTGCCCCAGTGGGCAGAGCCACATCTAATTCCCTACAGAATAGTAGGAAGAAAGCCAGCAAACATGAGCTTAGCACACACTCACACAAGTGAATGTGGCTCCCCAAACAGTAAAATCACATCTACCCTACCTTCCACTCACCCTGTTCACTAAAATCTACCCAAGTTTCCAAGCATCTTTATTATTTCCTATCGACTCCCATTTGGCTTCATAATATTGGCAATCCATAAACCAAGTATGAGAGGCACCTTCATAACCACTAGTAATATTGTCTCAAAATCTGCTGTTGACTTTGAAAACAGAGCCCTGGTTCTCAAATACCAGAACCCCCTGGAGTTAATAACACAGATTACAGACCTCGCACTGGAGTGTCTGATTTAGGGGGCCAGGGCCCCCACAATCTACATTTCTAACAACTTCTCATATTGCTCGTGCTGCTCCTGAAGGACCAGTGTTCTAAAGAAATTGGAACTAAACTTAAAATTTCCAAATAAAAAAAGATTTTTTTGTCCAAATAAAAATTTTAATGAGGGGAAAGAAAAAAGAAATTGGAACTAAATAAACGGCCAGAAACATAAAAACTGGTGGCTAAGTGGAATCATTGAGTCCTTTGGTCAAGATTGTCAGAGCCGAGACTACTAGTCAGTTCTGATGAATGAGTTGATATTTCAAAACTGACTTTGAGAAAGAAATTAGGAGGACTTCTACAAATCACAGGTAATCTCATCCATACACTTAGTGTTCAAAGTGTGGTCCGTGAAAGGCATCGATGTCACCTGAGAACTGGTTAAAAATGCAGAATCTCAGGCCTCACCCCAGACCTACTGGGTCAGAATCGGTCTTCACAGGATCCCTGAGTGCACTGAGTGTCCTGAGTGCCCTGAGTTCAAATGCACATTTTCATTTAAGAGGCCTGGGCTTTGATCAATCCCTCGTCCGTGTAACAGATGCAATGTAGCACCAACTCTGTGAGTTACACCCAGCCGGCCATGAGGCAGACAGAGTCTCTGGCCTCACAGCCCTCATAGAGCAGAGGTCCAGAGCTGTGGGACTTGCCTAGGGTCACAGGCACACGAGTGGCACAGGCAGGTATACAACCCACATCTCCTTCCTTATAGAGCAGTAGAAAGAATATGATACTGCCAAATACATATATTTGATCTTCCCTGTGGCCTGACATGTAGCTCTTAAAGCCCTGGGAAATTTGGGAGTGATAAATGTCTTTTGTATGCTGATGAGATGACCAATCCCTAATGAGAGGGTTGGGACTTTCAGGGACTGATGATCATTCGAGTTGATCACCAATGGCCAATGACTTAGTCAATCAACCCCTATATAATAAAGCTTCCATAGAACCCCAAGAGGACTCTGTTCGGGACCTTCTAGATCGCTGAACCCCTGGAATTTCCTGGAGGGTGGCAAATCTGGGGAGGAGATGAAAGCTCCTCGCCCCTTTCCCTATACCTTGCCCAGAGTATCATTTTCATGCGTAAGTTTTTCCCTGGAAGGGAAGGGTCATGGGAATCCTTGATTTACAGCTGGTCAGCCAGCAGCTCAGGCCATAGCCTATGCTTGCACCTGGCATCTGAAATGGGGGAGGAGAGGCGTCTTCTGGGACCAAGCCCTCCCTAGGTAGAAAGTGACTCTATCCCTAGGTAGAAAGTGTCAGAATCTAATGGAATTAGAGGACATCCAACTGGTAATCTGCTGGACAATCTCCAAGAGGATTGCTCTGTGAGTAAGTGGGCAGAGTCCCCACACATTTTGATGACCAGAGGTCATCACAGAAGTATTTTGTGTTGTGTGTTGTAGAAGGATACTAGGAGAAACTGTATTTGTTTTTTCCTGTATCCTTACATGCCTCCATCAAAATCACCAATGTTATTCCTAAAAAAGCGGTTACCAAAAAAAAAAAGTCAGCTTCTACATATCAAACTATGAAGCCAAGGAATCAGAAAATCCAATTCCCACAAACCTCTATTCCCTCACCAAATGAACGTTGCTATTTTGTTAGCCAACGGTGTTTTTATGTAGGTAATTACTTCTCGCAGATCTCAGAACAGGATGAACAACAAACATGTTACCAGGAAAACCGTCTTGACCATAGGCATTATTTAATACTGAAATGTTTTCTTTGGTACTTTCAAAAATCTATTCAGTTGGTAAGCCTTCTGATTTGTTCAGAATGGATTGGCTTTTTAGTAATGAGCCAAATCTTAGTGTTCCCTACTTCTTCCTAATCTTATAAGCTATTGTCTAGTTGGAAGAGGGCTAACATCTGTCCAGCTAAGTGCTATATATATATTATCTCTCTCAATCATACTGTCCCTATCATACAAAGAAAAAAGAGCCTCAAGCAAGGTAACTTGAGGAAGCAAAGTCATACAAGGTAGCACGGAATGAAATGCTACTCAAGGTCCCCACCTGGGAGCTTTCTGGAAATGCAGACCCTCAGGCACCTCTCTGGATCTGCCAAATGAGAATCTGTATTTTAATCCCTACTGACTAATACCCACCTTAGCATGTGGGAAGCCTGGGAGTTCATACCATCCCAGAGCCAAGTGACCACCTCTCTTTAAGATAATCAGCAAACATCCATGATTCACACCACAAGCAAACAGCAGCCAGATACCTGAGCCTTGAAGCCACAGACATGGGGTGTGAGTCACACCACAATCTCACTATGACCATTCACAGGGCTGCAGGGGGCCTTTCCAAACAGCTGCCCACAGGCTGCGAGACAGAAAGATCAAGTTCTCACCTTTGGCAAAGTGCCAGGGAAGCCTGTAGGTCTGGTGCTAATGTCTGCAAACCTTTATAAAAACATCTAAAATATACCTTCACAACTGTAACCCTCCTGGCAATTTTTTATGGCCAGAGGGGTAAAATTCTTTAAGTAACCAATGAAGTAGAAAGAAAATACTACTCCTCCTAGAACAAAAAGGAGCTAATCATCTCGGTGTCTGTCTCTACCTAGTGAGCCACCTACCCCTGCATCCACCATGGTCCTGAGAGTCTAAATCCTGGATTAAGGGAGGGTTCTTACAACTAAATGTACGCTGGGGCCAAATGAATCACTGTTGGGGGAGGGAGTCAGGGCACAGGGCAGCCAGAAGATACTTCCCCAGCAGCCTTCCTTAACCCTACTGACATAAGGTTCTCAAAGGGTGGATCAGGGGCCAGAGAGCATCGAAAATGCACATTCTAGGATGCAAGAATGCACGTTTAGCAACTCTCTCCCCACGGATTCTTGCACACATCAACATTTGACGCCATCTGCTACCTGACCTAGGGACACAGGTACATGAGAATCATCAGACTCGTTACTTAACCTTGACAACTGTGAGGCATTGTGATTCCCACTTTTCTGAGGAAGAACTGATCAGGGAAGTTGAGCGCCTTGCCCAAGGTCACACAGCAGGTATGCAACCCTGGCTATAAACCCCACACATTTGAGGTCCTTTCAACTTGACCACAGCAGCAAATTCACAGAAAACAAACAAGTATGTTTTTGTTACCAAATCACATTTTGCCTGATGAAGCCAGAGTAACACTTTTCTAAGAAAGAAATATTTGGTGTGTCTTGTATTTTAGGGACTATTCTGGGGCCCACTTCCTAGGACAGGACCATGATTGCCAGCAGAGATGGCGTGCAGTGTGTCATATAAGGCTCTGGAGAGCAGCTGCCCAGTGGCAGGGTCCAGGTGCCAAATACAACCTGATAGCCTGATAAACATTCATTTGACTTCCAGGAAGTTCACGTTATTCCCAGTGAATGATATTTGAAGTAGCTTAGACTCTTCTTCCAATCCTGTTAACCTGCATCACTCACACCATGGGGGGACAGCCACACTTCCTCTAAGGCCAGGGTTCCCAACAGACCGGCTTCAGGAACCTTGCCTGAGGCTTCACCTAAAAACAGACTCCTGAGAAATAACGATTCAGTGATAAAAACGAAATATGTAATAGTGTTGGAGAGGAGGGGGAAATCTCCCACGTTTTCATGTTTAGCAGGGAAGGCCCCAGCACAAGACAAAAATTAGAAGCCAAGTAAGATAAGATGGATAAATTCATCTAAATCAACCAGGTGCAGTAAATAGCTCATGCTTGTTACCCTAGCACTCTGGGAGGCCAAATTGGAAGAATTGCTTGAAGTCAGGAGTTTAAGATCAGCCTGAAGAAACATGAGACTTCCATCTGTACTGAAAATAAAAAGAATTAGCCAGGCACAGTGGTGCATGCCTGTAGTCCTGGCTTCTTGGGAGACTGAGGCAGGAGGATGGCCTGAGCCCAGGAGACTGAGGTTGCTAGGAGCAAGGCTGACGCCACTGCACTCTAGTCTGGACAACAGAGCAAGACCGGTCTCCAAAAAAAAAAAAAAGGCAACTAAATCTAATTTTAACTGATTTTTATTTTTAATTATAGATTGACAGATTATAATTACATATATCTGTGTGGTAAAAACTGATGTTATGATTTATGAATATAATGTGTAATAATTAAACCATCCAACATATTTATCACCTGTATACCACATTTTCTGTATTCCTGTTGATTGACACACTGCTTGATATTATAACATCTCTGTTGTGACTAATGCTCCCTGCATATGGGAATACACACCTCTCTTAGACGTATTGATTTCAAACCTTTTGGGTATA
Organism: Loris lydekkerianus; assembly: GCA_963574355.1. Classification (NCBI taxonomy): domain Eukaryota; kingdom Metazoa; phylum Chordata; class Mammalia; order Primates; family Lorisidae; genus Loris; species Loris lydekkerianus. The sequence continues at coordinate 8,087 of CAUYPK010017199.1, forward strand.
CTCAGAAGTGGGATCGCTGGATCTAATTTTTATTAAATCTGGATGGCAAAACATGTTATAAACAAAGTCCAAAGACAAATGATAAACTAGGAAAAATAACTCATAACCAAAACAAACTTTCTTACTATATTAAGAGCTCCATCAAATGAGTAAGAAATAGACCAACTAAAGTATAGCTATTGTTAGAAAAGCCAATAAATCAACCAGCAAGTGAAAAGATACTCAACCCCATTTGTAAGAGAAATGCAAAATAAATCGCATACGATACTCTTTTTCATCTGTCAGAATCACAAAGATTAAGAAGTTTAACAGTTTAGGGCGGCGCCTGTGGCTCAAAGGAATAGGGCACGGGCGCCCCATATGCCGGAGGTGGTGGGTTCAAACCTGGCCCTGGCCAAAAACTGATCCTAATCTTTTAGGAATTTATCTGATAAATTCACATGAAAAATGTGAATTTTTCATGGATATTCGTTATGAACAACAAAGTATCAGAGACCAAAAAATACCCAACAATACAGACTGGGCAAATAAGTTGTAACGTATCCACATTACAAAAGCTCCCAAACCAGAAGTTCTTTATTTTTTTATATACAAAGTTCTCCAATAAGTAGAGTAGAATGCTGAAGACTCAGTGTGGTATGCTATCATCTGTGGTTAAAAACGCACACATACAAGAGAAGGTTCCCTGTGAGGAAGGAAACCGGAGCCTGGGAGACGACGGTAAGAGAAATAATTACTTTCACCACATATCTGCCACCCCTCTGTATCCACAACCTCCTATTCAAATAAATAAATAAATAAATAAATAAATCTTAGTAAAAAAACAAGAGAAGCAGGGAGGCAGAGACTGGAGATAGGACGGGGCAGGAGATACTGACTTCTCAAGTCTAACGCTGCAGTGCGAGTTCTTCCGTCTCTCTTCAATAGTAATTTTACAGTGTATGATAAAAGCCTTTAAAATGTTACTTCAGCCCTAGTCATTTCTCTTCCGGTAATCCAACTTGAATTACTGAAAGAGCTTTATGTACAAAGATGTCCCTCAAAGCATTACCTACATTAGTGAAAAGTTGGAAACAACCAAGGAAATGTGTGCTTTAAAAAGGCTCAGTTCTGCTACAGAACACAAGGGGACAAAACCAGAGGGTATAACACTCCTAAGATGTGTGAAGTATAAGTGAACAAGCAAGCAGCATAAGAGACAGGCCAGCTGTAGATAAAGGAAGAAGAGCAGGTGTCTGAACACGGGTAGGAAGAAGAACCGAGTGATGGCGGCCCACTGGTGACACCCCACACTCCAGCCCAGCTTGTCTGCCTGAGACAGACCAGGCGAAGCTGTGGGCCCTCAAAAGGAGCTGTGGATAGGCACACCTGTGGCCAGACATGTGCCCTCCCCCATCTTTTTGTGCCTCTGGTCTCCCAAGTGGCCTTGCTCACTCTCAGAGGTCCCCATGGTCTCATCATGGGTGAGGGTGTGCAGCAGACAGACAGGACAGGAATCTCACCCACGCTGGAACATAAGCAATGTGGGCCATCTGCCCTGACGGACATAAGTGTTTTAACCTACCCTGTCTCCTTTCCTTTTGTTTCCCATCCTGTACATCAATCCACTTAAAAAAATGAATGGTTCAATCATCTTAATTTCGCCTGTGAGCCTATCTGTTCATGACTTCCAGCATAGTGTCCTTGGAGGCAACCAACACATCAAGGTAATTTCCTACCATGACTAATATAGGGAATGGTTACGTAAATTTTAATACTTCCATTTGACAAATTAAATATCAATTTAAATTACATTTCAGTCTCAGTAACATAAGCATCCTCAATACGAAAAATGAAAATATAAAGCTGAACATAATAAAAATGACATAAAAATAACCTAACCTTACCAAATGGAAAATATATACACATAGCCATCCATTAAAAAAATTCAAGGAAATGCACTACAATGTTAACAGTGGTTATCCCCCAAGTAATATAACTGAGTGATTTTGAAAATATTTTTTATGTTTTCCACATGTGTTATTTTTATAACTTGGAAAAATTATACACTTTCAAGTACACAGAAAAAGACTAACAGGAAATCTATCAAAACAATAACCCCTGGCAATAGGAGTCAAAGAAATACTTCTTTTTCCTCCACTTTTGTAGCACTTTCCAGTAATGATCATCTCGTACTTTTACAATCACAAAATCATTTTTCCCCTTGAGAGAAAGAGGCTGGCCGTGGATAAGAGCTACCAGCTAAAAACCTAACCCTGAAATTGAAATTTAAAGCCCTACTATCATTCGGCCGTTAAGTCTCCATGCCTTCTACATTAAAATAAAACGTGTCAGAGTGAGTCTACCTTCTGGGCTTCAGGATAAAGTGACAGAAGTTTTGTATAAATTCCTGAGGCACGTGTCCATCTTTGCAAATGACTTACCACTATTTTCCCTGAGACTATGGGGTAATTTTTCCCCATGAGAGCTAAGGCACTGCCACCAATATGAGAGGTCAATGATCCCCTGCCCTGGTCAAACACCTCCACCCACAGCAGGTGGTCAGCCCAGGGGGCTTTTCATTAAACACAGCTTGCTTTAGCATCACAACACAGATCCTGGGGTTCCTGTTGGAGAGGTGGTGGGAATTTTATCCTCAACCCCAGCAACACAAGGATATGGTTCCCAACTCAAACAGGCAGGACACTACGAGGGAAGCCACAAGGAACCAGCGTACATCTTGCCAAAGGCCAACCCTCACTCGGGACCATCACTTAAAATCTTCTCTGCATTGATTAATGGTGAAAGGTGTGGGTCCAGTTTTAGTCTTCTGCAGGTTGCCAGCCAGTTCAATAAATTGTGGTATATGTACACCATGGAATATTATGCAGCCTTAAAGAAAGATGGAGACTTTACCTCCTTTGTGTTTACATGGATGGAGCTGAAACATATTCTTCTTTTTTTTTTTTTTTTAATTATAGATAAAAATATGCACCATAGATGTGGCCCAACCCATCACCCTCCCACCACCCAAACCTCCCCCCTCCCTTCCCCTTCCTTGGTCCTTTCCTCATAGTCTTGTGGTATAGTTGGGTTATAGCCTTCATGTGAAAGCTATAGTTTACCTTCATAGTAGGGCTGAGTACATT
>CAUYPK010017202.1:0-18091 GCA_963574355.1 Loris lydekkerianus
TGAAAAAAAATGGATAAAAAATATTAATGGACATGTGTGGATTGCCTGTAAACCAACCCGACAAAATTTGGTCAAATTATATATTAAAAAAAAAAAAAAAAAAAAAAAAAAAAAGCAGCAGCAGCAAGGGTAATTTAATGGAGAAAGAAAATGAATCTAAATACAGACCTTATATTTGTCACAAAAATTAACTGAAAATGGATCACAGACCTAAATGCAAAATGCAAAACTATAACACCCTAGAATGTACCCAAGGAGAACATCCTGACAATCTTAGGTTTTGGCATTGACATTTTATTGCAACACCAAAAGACAACACATGAAAGAAAAAATTGATAAGTTGTAATTCTTTAAAATTAAAAATGTCTCTGTAAAAGACACCATCAGGAGACTGAGAAGATAAGCTATAAACTGAGAGGAAATATTTGCGAAAGACCTATCTCATAAAGGACCAATACGCCAGTACACAAACTCTTACAATTTTACAATAAAAAAATGAGCAAAGGTTCTGAACTGACACCCCACCAAAGACGATATGCAAGCTTCAAAGAAACATGTGAAAATGTGCTCAATATCATAGGTTATCAGGAATTGGCAAATTACAACACAACAATAGCACTACTACTTAATAGAGTAGTAAGTGTCCAAAATATTGCTGACACTAAAATATGGTTAGGATGTACGGCAAGAACTCTCATTCATTTTAGGAAACTGCAAATTAAAACACCAAAATAGTGCTACTATTTAATTGAATAGTAAAAGTTCAAAATGCTACTGACACTAAAAGCTGGTTAGGATGTACAGGAATGAGAATTCTCATATGTTGGTGGTGGGAATGCAAATTGGTGTAGCCACTTTGAAAGATAGCTTGGCATTCTTACAAAACTAAACGGGCTCTTAACTATCCTATCTAACAGTAGTAACCTTTGATATTTACCTAAATGAGTTGAAAACTTATTTTTACACAAGCTGCAATAAGCTTTATTTTAATACCCCAACTCGGAAGCAACCAAGATGTTCTTCAACAGGTAAATGAATAAATAAACTGGTTATCCATATAATGGGATATTATTCAGTAATAAAAAGAAATAAGCAGGTGGGATGTGGTGGCTCACACCTATAATTCTAGCAGTTTGGGAGGCTGAGGCGGGTGAATTGCTTGAGCTCAGGAGTGCAAGACCAGCCTGAGTAAGAATGAGACCCCGTCTCTAAAAATAGCCTGCCTTGTGATGGGCGCCTGTAGTCCCAGCTACTTGAGAGGCTGAGACAAGAGGATGGCTTGAGGCTCAGAGTTTGAGGTTGCTGTGAGCTGTGGAACCGTGGCACTTGACCAAGGGTGACAAAGTGAGAAAAAAATAAAAAGAAAGAAGCTATGAAACCACAGCTAGACATGAAGGAATCTTAAATACATATTGCTACGTGAAGGAAGTTAACTACAAAAGTTAACTACATGCTGTGTAATTTCAATGTTATAACAGCTTGAGAAGGAAAAATCATGGAAATAGTAAAAAAGGATAAGTAGTTACCAGGGACTCAGGGGGAGCAGAGGGAATAATAAGTAAGGGATGATGGAGTGAACCCTGATTTAAACTGTACTTGTGGCGTAAACTTGTGGCAGTGCTGATTCCTGGATCATAACAAACGAAGTGACTGAAGCAGGATATTGATGCTGGTGGAGGCTGTGCATATGTGTAGAGGGAAGGATCACGTGAAAATTTTATTTTTAAATAAATCTGTGCACCTAACATTGCTCTTAAAAGTCCATTAATTTAAAATAGTAAATCTGAACACATTGAAAACGCTTTCTCATAAAGGAAAAACAATCAAAATTAAGTGTATTTTTCTACTTTTACACTTAATTTTTCAAAAAATGTCATTTTTCTTTATGAAACACAATACTTTTGTCGCTTGATTTTTCACTTTTTTAGTAAGAGGTTATTTGGGATCCATTTTATTACCAAAAAAATCTGGAAAAAAGAAATGAGGTATATTTTTACGAAATAATTTACTAAAGTTGATTTTCTGAATACAACTTAAAAATATAAAGTAATAGTCTTATTCCAGAAGTCGTTCATTCCAATGATTATAGCAGAAATTACTTTGTCTTCATTTTTCTTTCAGTTTCATATTAGTCCTAAGGTAGCACTGACTCTATCCCAGCATTATAATCTGAAGATTTAGCTGGCCAAATCTACACTTCTATTATGATGTTTAATGTTCACTTAAAGATTTTTAATATGCTGTTTAATTTTTAATCGCTTCATTTAAAAAAAAAATTCTACTTTATTTGAGGATAATCTACCTACTAGTTTGAATTTTAATAAACAATGAGGTGCCATTAAAGCGTTAGATTTATTCCAAACCCTGAAATTCTCAGAGATGATTCGGCATTTGTCTTTAATCTCATTGTATATGTTTATATAAAAAAATGCTTTTTATTTATGCTAATATATACTTATTTTCTTATGTGGATCAACATGCTTTATAGAATAACAGCTAACTATTGAGCAAAAAAAAAAAACCCACCTTTTTTTTTAATCTCATACTTTGGAACAAATATTTTGCATCTAATACTTTTATTTAAAACAAGGTTGGCCTTAACTTGCGTATATTCACATACAGTCTCTCTATCTCTCTGTTTCTCCATCTTCTTGTCTATAATATCAAGATAATTCTATCTACCAAAGGCAACTATTATAAAGTAAGATTCTTTTTTTTAACTTCTAACCAAATTCTATAATCTAAATAAAATATTTTTACTTTTAGGAAGGTATATAACCGCTAAGTACTACTGTAAATAAATTCTCCTTGGGATAAAGATGTTAGTATTGGGTACAAATGGAACTTGGAAATGGTAAAATAAACGATAAAAAAAAAAGCAGTGTGGACTTTGCTGTCAAGGTCACAAGTTTACAATAGAGTTTTCAAATTGTATCTTACTCTGTGCTGTCAGAATGATCATAATTCTATGGAGAACATCAAATACCAAATAATTATTGCCATTATAGTCACTGATCTCAAATCATATAACTTCTTGCAATGATGCATCAAAAACCATCTCCCCTGGCAAACTTTATATTTTTATTAAAAAGAAACTCTAATTTAGATGGGCGAAGTTTACATGGATCCCTGGCTATTTCTGTATCCTTTTCATATTTATGCATTCTTAAAAAGAGAAAGAAATCCCGTTGCATAATGACACAAAGTTGCTTGCAGAAGTTGAATGGATTGTCTAAAAGAAGAGGAAAGAAGGTTCCAAATTCACCCAACTACAGATTATGTGACCAGTTGGTGTTGTTCAAAGCGCAGACACTGGCAAACTTTTCACTGAGCAGTCTTGTTTTGCCTGACTTCACAAAGTAGCAGCAGGAAACACATCCCCATCACCAAAGGTCTTGAAGAGATCTCATAATGCTCAGTCTTTGGTAGACGTTACCGTATTGCCATGAAGTTTGTGAGGTCTGAATGCATTTTGTTAGTTTACAGTGTGCAACAGGAAATTGTATTTTGGATTTCCTGAAGAGTTTGACAATTTTTCCATACGTATGTAGGAAAATGTCAACAAAATATTATACTTAATTCTAAATTGAAATACATAATTATGTAAATGTGAGCCTTAATTTTCTTTCTTCTTTTTTTCTTTCTTTTGCTGCTGAGAGATGTGCTCCTGAACATTTTAGGAGTATTATTTAAGAACACGCTTGTTTCATCAGTTGCATGCATTTCAAATGAATTAAACAAAACTGGAATTGTCAGAGGCACTTTTACCTATTCCAACTACTTTAAGTCAGTATATTCTATGTAGAAAATATGTAATAAATGATAATTTTGAATTATAACTACATTCATTAAGCAGATATTCTATGCCAGGCCCTTTCAGTGCACTGTTCCTTATAATCCTTTCAATTACCCTATGTATTATAATTATTATTGAAATTGTTACCTATATTTTCTTCCTTCATGGAGTAATACTTATTGAGTTCCTGTAATCTTCTGGTTAGATGGGAAAACTGAGGTTCAGTCATTTTAACTAACTTGCCTAAATTTGCACTCATTGTAGGAATGCAAATAAAAGATTCTGCTTTTAAAGACCACATTGTAACTATTAGCATCAGACAAACACAAATAATATCAGATTCTAAGGGAAAAAAAAAGCAATTGGAAAAATCTAAGTTAAAGTTGTTTTGTACTTTTATAGTTAAGGGTATTTCTAGAGTATGTAAATATTATTTAAATTAGAAAATTATGAATATATGATTATTTAACGCAAGCAAACTATAAATATTAGATATTCTAGAGTAAGCTTACTAAATATAATTACCAGACTTTAACTTTCATTAGAACTCTGCTTGACCAAACATCATTAAATTAAAGGATTATTTGTAGGGGAGCAAATCTAAAGACACTTTGTTAGTTACCCAGCATTTATCAGCCCCAAGGAGACTAAAGCCTGCCTGAGGTCTGACAACCGCCTAGCAGATGAGCGAAGATAGAATCCTCCTTTTCCATGACCCCAAATCTGTTGTTCTCTTTAACAAATAAAAGTGAAAATAATAAATTTTGTGCTATAACAAATACATTTCTATGAGAGAGTACCTGAAATAACGCACTCTAACCTCAAAGATATTTTCATGTCCACTAATAAAAATTAAAAGCAGTCAGCTCATCAAAATCTGTCTCTTCCCTTTCTCTGCTACTATTGGTTGAAATCCCGAGTTTGTTGTCATTCCATGCTGCTCTGCCTGTCCTCGTATCGGCCACCTGAACTCCTAAACCATTCTTCAAACACAAGCTCAATACTTACGTGGCACATTGTTTGTGAGATCTTACCTCAGTCCCCTTTGTGTCCTCCAGTGTGTTCCTAAATTTTAGCCTGTCCACTCACTTAAGGGTGGGCAAGTCCTGTCTAATGGCCTTTGTAAGCCACTGGAGAAAAGTGTCATTGACTGCTCTCTTTATGTATCCTATAGCAACGAATATGACACCTTGCACATAAAAATAATTACACATTACTGAAGTTCATTTCAATTTAGATCTACTCTATGTTAAGTACCTATTTGATATGTCAGAGAGGCATATATAAATATAAATATAAACGTAGATGAACATATTTCTTGGAGAGAATTACATTTATGATGGAGATTCTGGAAACTCCATCTTTAGAAAAATGTAGAATTATTTTGTTTTATGACTTAGTGTCTTTAATCTTTTAATATTTTATCTGTATACTAAATACATTTGAGAAAGTTTTATAATTCTTTCCAGGAATAGAAATGAAAAATAATGTATTTGTTAAATATATATCTCTCTTTTGGAAACAAATGATAAAGATATTTCATCAAGTTACAAGATACCAGGATATAAATTCCTGACTACAATGAGTTTAACGTGTGCTCTGACTGAATGTAGTTAGAAGAAATCTTTGACATGTTGACCAGATTAAATTGATTTAATCTCAGCTGAAATTTAAGTTCAGCATTACTGAACTTAATTACTGAACTGAATTACTGTCAGAAAGGGTATGTTCTAGCTATTCATTTACATAATATGAGCTTTCTTTTGGATTCCATATGAATTAATTAAATGTTCTTTAATTGTTGCAGCTACATGCAACACACAGCTTCTAGCTAGTGTAAAGTAGTTCATTAACTTCTAGAAAATGGCCGGTATTCTAATGCAAATCTCTGAACAGGAATAGAGGCATTGGGAAGAAGAATTTAAGAGGATTTAATCAGAGAGAACCTGCAGAATATCGTCACCAACCAAGATACCCTACATATGACCACATTTTACAGTTGAACATTCCCCCCAAGAAGAGAAACTATACCGATTTGGAAAGCAACTTAAAATTTTGACCAAAACTTAAAATAATCAGGCTCTCTTACTAAACTTCAGCTCATTTTTTGATAATAAAATCCCATTCTTTTGATAAATTGATTTCATCATTTGATAGTAAAAAAATATATCATGTAAAATCACACAAAGTATTACTCCATTAATCAAATTCCTGTTTTATAATGATGGCCCCATTTGAACTTGATTAACATTAGATCAATTATTTGCATAAGTACCGGTATAAGGATGGAAAAATATTTTTCCAGTTTGAATTGAGTATTTTATAATTGACATCATTTAGGACTTCCTTTTCGCACATTTGTTAAAAGAAAAGTTTTAAACAAATTTAAATATTTTTTTTTTTTTTTGAGACAGTGTTGTTCTGTTGCCCTGGCTAGAGTGTCATGGCATCAACCTAGCTCACAGCAACCTCAGACTCCTGGGTTCAAGTGATCTTCCTGCCTCAGCTTCCCCAGTACCTGGGACTGACTTCAGGTGCTAGATACCACACTGAGCTAATTTTTTCTATTTTTAATAGAGTCACGATCTCAGTCTTGCTGAGGCTGGTCTAGAACTTCTGAGCTCAAAGGATCCTTCTATCTTGGCTTCAAAGAGGGCCAGGATTACAGATGTGAGCCACTGCTCCCATGATAGATAAATTAAAAAGTTTATGTGAGCAAAGAACAATTCATGAACCTGCAGCAAGAGAAGATATTTAGAGAGCTCTTCGTAGGCCAAACACAAAAGCCAAGAAAAGACAAGATTGGTGACAGCTATGATACTACCTTATTTGGGCCTGGTGTGATGACTACCTTATTTGGTGACTGCTTGTGATTGGCTGAAAGTCAGCTGTTTATGATTGACTGAAACCTGGTTGTTTGTTACAAAAATATACTCCTAAATTGAGTTTTGCTTTGTTTACCTACTAAGTTAAATTGCAGTTTGTTATTTAGGAACTCAAGTAGGTTCGTTTACCTACTAAGTTTAGTTGCAGTTTGTTATTAGGCACAATCTCCTAATGAACTCCTGCTTATATAAAATACCATATTGAACCTAAAAAAGCAATGATACAAACTTGCCCAATATCATATCAACCTAGGTAATTGTATCATTTTTCCATTTCTTCTTCCAGTATCTTCCAAAAAGTTGTAATATTTTGTAAGATTATGATTACATTAACTTATCATCTTTTCAATTTAAAAGCATTTCATAATTATCTACCTACTCCTTTTCATAGTATTATATCTATTTTAATTATAAATTAGGCTTTCATTAAGTCCGTGATCATAAAGTGTGATTCTAGAAGCAGCAGTTATCATTATCACTTGGGAACTTGTTAGAAATGTAAACTTTGGACTATACTGTAGATCTACTGAATCAGAAACTCTGAGGAGAGGTGGAGGAAGAATTTTTATTTTAAAAACTTCTCTAGGCCATTTTTCTGCATGCCAAAGTTCAAGAACCATTTCATTAAATAAATTTTGGAAAATTTGTTAAACCATTTGAATTAGTTATTAATATTTAAAATAATACTACATTGAAAAGCTCTATTCAGCAATTATTTTTGTTCATTTTTTATTGCTGTCTTTACATGTGGAATATAGTATCAAATACTTCAAATGTTTTAAATTGTTTTCTAGTAGATTTGTTCTAATTTCCACTGCTATCAGAGCATATAAATTAGCTTTTTGAAAAAAAAAAATTATGCTATCAAAAGAGTTGATCTTTTTTCTGTAATTTTAATTTTGTTTATTTACATTCTATTTGGAAATACATAAATAAATATAAAAATAAAACTAATGTATGAATTTCATTAAAAATAACAAAATGTATTATTTAACTGTTTTCATGCATATCTTTAGGTCCTTATGAAAATTAGTTTTTGAAGAAATAATAACTAACACTTAAATGGAGTTTCATATGTCCCAATCCCTTTTATTTTGACAAGCCTATGAGAATGTACTATAATCCTATTCTTACTATTTTACAAATGAGGAAACAGAGTTACAGACTATTTTGGTGTTCATTGCCTCTGCTTAAGCTTACATCTGGTAGAGTTGTGATTTACACTCAAGGTCACAGTCAATGTTCTTATTATGATGCCATATTGTAGAAAGATAGTTTGAAAGAAACAAGCGGAAAATATGTACTAAGTACCCAGGAAAATGACTGCAATTTAAACTTAAAACTTTCCAAATGTTACTTTACCTTTCCTTTTTGCAATATATAGGTGACATTGACGTTAATTATGTACACACACATACCCATGGTGTATATCTAGGTACATATCTGTGGGTGCACATGTATTTGTATGTGTACATGTGCATATACGTATATATGCTTATTCATATACTATATGTATATATACGTGTATTTATGTTCACTTTGCTATCATTTTTTATTTTTCGGAGGTCTCAAAGGAGAAAAGCTTTTTCTGTCCAAAAATCATAAGACTTTGCCTATTTCAACCTCAGTACAAGACTGCTGGATCCATCTATAGTTTTCTGATGCCAATGGAGATTGTTAGACTGAATAAGTGACAAGAAAATCCATTTCTTCATGACTTGTTCATTTAATCATGAAATGCATCAGTGATTTCAAGTGTCAAAGATCAAAATAAGAAAGGGTCAGGTATCAGAAACTACCAAGAAGTTTTCAAGATGCAATTATTTTCCACTCTAACCTCCTCTCATTTTTTTTTCCTTATATACAGTATTTCCTTTCTTCTATCCAGAATTGTTACTGTAAGAATTATCATTTAATGGAATTCTGTTACTGTTAATATTAGCATTTATTATGTGGCAGAGATACACTTTCTGAGGATTATTACATGTAATATTTGTGCAACTGTGGGTGATGGCTGATGATCCCCTGTTACAGATGGAACAACTTGGGTCTGAGAAAGAATTTATCCCAGTACATAATTCCTAGTAGAGCCTGGATTTGATCGCAGGAAGTTAAACTTTAGAGACCTCATTCTTAAGTACTGTATTACTCTGGGGATGGAGAAGAGGGCTCAGGAGAGAAAAGAAAGGGAAGAAAATGTTCAAGGTATTTTGACAAAGCTCATTTCTGGGTTCTGACATAAGCATCTTCTCCACTGAAAACATCTGAATGCACATATTATTTGGACATAGGAACCAAAAGATTTTCTTTTTTTTCTTTATCTCCAGGGTTTCTGATTCAGGATGACCCTTTTGGATCTTGTGAAAATAAGTACTGTGGTTTGGGGAGGCACTGCATTATCAGCAGGGGGACTGGGCAGGCAGAATGTGCCTGCATGGAACTTTGCAAACGGCACTACAGACCGGTGTGTGGATCTGATGGAGAGTTCTATGAAAACCACTGCGAGGTGCACCGAGCTGCTTGCCTGAAAAGGCAGAAGATTACCATTGTTCACAATGAAGAGTGCTTCTTTAAAGGTAAGTGCAGGGCGATCCTAAAGTGTCGCCCGCCCTCCTCTGTTTCTTTCTTATTCTCAACTAATACCTTTATTTAAATTCTAGCACACTTTTATATTAACAAGTGTTTTAAAGGGATAGGAGGAAAAAAAAAAAAAAAACAACTCAGTTTAATTAAACGGATAAGCAATAGTGAATGGAAGTTTACATGGATACAATTCTGATATTCAGTTATGAGAATAAAGCTAGCCAAAATATGACTTAAAATTTAACATAGCTTCCAGCATTGCACCATATGGCTTCGCAATCCGGGATTATCTTAGGGACACAGGGTGGCCAATTCAGTCTACAAGCCAAATCCACCCAGTGAAAAGCACCTGGAGTGGAATTGAGGGAGAATGATGCCAAGCCATGCTGTGATAACATTTCATTACTTCCTGATTAGAAACGATGCCTTCCGTCTCCACCACATAACTCAAATTCTGTGAAACTGGCAATTGCCTGCTGTAATAACTATGAAGAACTCAGGCTAAACTTAGTCAATCTTAGATGACAATAGTTTATATTTATTTTCATTTCATGTACTTGAAATCATTTAAATTGCATTTTATTTCATGTACTTGATATCATTACTTTATAGGAGATCAGTAATTTGATACATTATTTTAACATGCACTATAAATACGTGGTAAATCAGTGACCAGCTTTAAGTCGTTTACATATGAATTTGATATTATTTGCTTATAATTTGGGGAATGTTTTCTTGTTCAGAGTCATGACTCAGACTGATTTTTTTTAGTTAAATATGTAGCTATTCTATCATTCTAGTAGGTCAATGATCAATACAATTTCTAATCTTTGGTCAGTTCTATTTCCCAGTTTCTCAGAATATGTCTGAAGTCGATTTATACTTAAAAACAGGGTTGACTGTTTTATTCCTTACTTAAAATATGGCTGAAATTTGATGTTACAATACTTCATTCATCTACCTATAAGGAAAATTGTATATTTAAAAATATATTTTAAAGTTGATGGAATGAAATATTATTTCCAGGGTATTAAAAAAAAAAAAAAAAAAAGATACATAGAGCTTTTCAAGTGGTACAAAATGTAGACTTTGTGGCTACCAGAAGCCCTTTGACACAACTGAAGTAAAATTATATGAAGAGTTCACCTATCACAGTGCATTATGTGCATCTTAAATACACATGTAGAGAAATTTATGATACTGGATTCTCTTCTTTTAAGAGAAGAATAACAGATGGCTTTGGTTTCAAATTCTATTTACTTTTCTTTTTTTAAGCTTTTTTTTTTCATTAAATCATAACCGTATAATTGTGGGGTACAATGTGCTGATTTAATATACAATGTGGAATGCTTAAATCAGACAGATTAACATAACCATCACCTCACTTACTTACTTGTTGTGGTAAGACATTTATGCTATACTCTTAGTTTTGAAATGTACCATCGCATCATGAACAATAGGTGAAGTCCCACCAAATACCCTCCCTCCTCCTGCTTCCCCCTCCCCTCCACTCTCCTTCCTCTTCCCTTCTTTCTAGATTATGGTTATTTTCTCATTCATATATATGTGTAGGTGATGATATGTTGGTTTTATAATAGTATTGAGTATGGATACTTTTTCTTTTCCATTCTTGAGATATTTTATTTAAATGTGGTTTAGTTCCATCCATGTAAACATAAAAACTGTAAAGTTTCCATCCTTTTTATGGCTGCATAGTATTCCATGGTATACATATACCACATTTGTTAATCCCTTCATGGTTTGGTGGGCATTTGAGTTGCTTCCATAACTTGGCAAATATAAATTGAACTGCAATAAACATTCTGGTGCAAATTTCTTTGTTGTAAAATGATTTTTGATCATCTGGGTAGATACTAGAGGAATTGCACGATCAAATGGTAAGTCTACTTTTAGATCCTTGAGTATTCTCCAAACTTCTTTCTGAAAATGCCATATTAGCTTGCAATCCTACCAGCAGTAGGAGCATTTGAAAACTTTGACTTATCATCAGCTTTCTCATTGACTTAGCATAGGTTAATAATATCTTATACCATAAATAGAGTAAGTGTTATTTATTAGATCTATAACCTAATGCCATTTCACAGCCCTGCTCTCCCCTTCCAGGCCTCCCACACACATATATCCATAGGGATTGTGAAGTGGGTATTTATTACATTTAAATTCTGTCACATTTTCCTCTATGATACATAAGAACTAAATTTAACTTTCAAATACTTAGTCTTATCTCATTTTGCACATTTTCAAACCATATCATTTTATTTAAGTTTCAAGTTGTAAAATAAGGATTTTAGTTTACAATTTCATTTGCGTTTTCTGTGAATACATGAATACTTCATTAATAGTTATGAACAAAATATTCAGAAGTGACAGGAAAAAATAAGAACATGTTACTAGTTCAGATATGTTTCTTCTGCCCAAAGGATGTTTAAATATTGTTTAAGTGATTACTTTCCACTAACACCTTCTCTTATCTTGTTCATTTTCTCAATATCTTGTTTTCAAATGTCAAATGTGTTATTTTTATTACTTATAAAATACTGAACAGTGAAAAAACTTATTTTACAACTATTAATTTTCAATGTGTTGATTTTTCTTTCTCAATTCTTTTTTTTTCTTTTTTGGCAAAGTCAGGATGATGGAAAACTTTCCATTGAGTATCATAGATACATATAATTGAGAATAAAATGTTCAAGAAAATACAGTTGAAAATTGTTCTCTATTAGTATAATTTATCTTTCACTTTCAATATTTGTTCTGAACAGAGCCATAGATATATTAGAGAACATCTGAAAAGTTATTATTGATTAAAATTTAAAATAAAATGAAAAAGTGAAAAACTTTGCATGTTACTATTTATGTAGTTATGTGAAAAAAATGTTTGGATGGCATCACAAAAAATAAAAGAAATTTGACACTTTCCAGCTCAATGAAAAAAGCTTAAGTAATTAACAATGTTGCTTGTTTGATGCACATTAAGCAAAATTTAAAGAACATCTTCACATTTATTATAAAGATTTAAGTTAATTCAGTGATATGCAATTTGTTTGTTTTAGTTCAAGATACCATTTAATGTAGCTATAAATTATTTATCAGTCCTATGGTTACAATGGCACTTCACTCTGTGTGTGTTCAGGCAGACACTCCACAATTCACATCTTCCTTTATGTGAAAATAATTTTAAATACTTCTTTCTTTAAGTGCCTCTGATCAATATATGAATTTCTAATAATTTAAATAATGCTTTTATAATGGTGTACTTTGAAGTCTGGGCATGAGTTGTGATTACATTTTTTCACTACTTTTTGTTCTTGGACATCCCTAAAGAGCACACAATTGATTGCCACTTTCTTGAATAGATTTGCTCTCCAGACTTGGTTGGACTAAAATCCACAATACAGGGTGGTGCCTGTGGCTTAGTGGGTAGAGTGCCAACCCCATATACCAAGGGTGGCGGGTTCGAACCCAGCCCTGGCCAAACTGCAACAACAACAACGACAACAAATAGCCGGGTATTGTGGCGGGCGCCTGTAGTCGCAGCTACTCAGGAGGCTGAGGCAAGAGAATTGCCTAACCCAGGTGTTGGAGGTTGCTGTGAACTATGACGCTATAGTACTCTACCCAGGGAGATAAAGTGAGGCTCTGTCTCTAAAATAAAATAAAATAAAATCCACAATACACTGAAAGAATATTAGATTAGATTATAGTTTGAATATGTACTCTGAATTTGACATTTAGCTCCAATTAGTCATCAAAATTATAAACATACAAAATAACTTATAAAGACAATTATATAATGGCCTACTATAAAATTATGTGTTCATAAATTCCTGAATGGAAAATTTTTTATTTATTTTTAACATGAATCCATATTTACTTTCAATGCCCATAACAATTTTATATAGGAAAATAAAATGTGGCTTTATGTTCAACTCAAACAACTGGTTCTTGTTTCCAAAGGTTCCTTTCCAACTATTCAAGTAACTTATGTCTCAGATAAGGCTTTCAGGCTGATTGTCTTTCATTTTAATTGTAATAGTGTGATTTTAAGTCCCTGGAAATAAGTGTGGAAATAGATCTGCACATACCATTTAATGGTTAAGAATAAGAACTTGGTTGCTTTTGGGTGACAGTGTAGGAGGAAGCTAGAATTTGACAAGAAACCATATCATAACTGACACCATAAGTCAGAACAAGAAATTAACAATCTTGGCAGACTCATCCAAAAATAAATAAAATGGTCTCATTAATAGATCAGTTAAGTACAAAAAAGTTTTCAAGGGTAGTCATAAAGTATTTCTATGTTTAGGTCAGAAAAGTCAATAAGACCTATTTGTACTTGACCAGCAGAGATGGAGGTGGTGGTGGTTTCAATCAAGATGACAGTGTTGGTGGTAAAACATTGTCAGACAGCCTAACATGATTTGCCATGGGTTGAATGTTGGGTTCATGATAATTAAAGAAACTAGCTAAAAACAAACAAGTTTTGGGGAATTCATTTACTTAAATAGCCAGTGCCTCCCTCATTTGTACATGTCTATGAGGAGAATATGCTTATACATACTCATTTAAGATTAGCTATTAGACCAGAAAAAGAAAATGCCATTTGTGCAATTGGATATGAGCCTGGAAATCGAGGGAGAGCTCAGAGCAAGAGATGTACATTTATAAGAATATTGAAAAAGGGACTATGTCAAGGGACTTTATAGTTAACATAAAGTAAAGTATGAGTGAAGACTGGAAAGAACAGAGAGCTGAGGACATAACTCTGGTGCACTTCAACATTCAAGAACTCACAGTGAGGAGGAGAAACAAACCAAGAAGACAAATACGTTGTCATCAGCGATATAGGATGAAAACCAAGGGAATGAAAATACAAAGGAGCTGAGGAAGAAAGTTGTAGGGAGGACAGAGTGACGGGATGAGTTAAATGTTACTGAAATCAAGTATGATGAGGATTTGGGAACTGAACGCTGATTGGAAAAAGTAAGGCCATGGTTGGCTTTGGTAAGAGTCGGTGAAATGGAACATCATAGATGAGGAAATGAGATGCAAGCACAGAAAGTTCACTAGACAAGTTTTACTCTAAAAATGGATTAGATATATGAGTATTTAGTGAGAAGGAAACATTGGTGAAAAGGACATAAATAACAAAAGGAAATAAACAAAAATAAAATTGTAAGGTAAGAGAAACAAAAGGTGTTTTTAAGACTAGAGCCCTTGGGTGCACTAGGGAGGATGAAACACACGTGGCAGATTAGGGTTTTGGTAAGAGTATGGATTCTCCATCCACTAACCTGAAGGACAGGAAAAAATAAATGCTTTGGGGTGCAGATATCTGGGCAGATTTCATGGTATACAGATGTGCTATTCTCGTAAGATTGGCTGTATTTCTCAACAAAATAAGAAACGAAGGATTAGTTGTAAGTAACAGGTGTGAAGGTTTGGAAATTTGTGGAAAGGAAGAAATTGTGAAATAAATAAACAGAGAGGGAGAAAAGACTGGGGGAATAGAATACGAATTCCAGCAGTGCTGAGGGACCATGTAATACCACTGCTCACAGATTTAAAGTGAGAATAGGCTTTCACGGCTGTGTATTTTTCTCTAAATGTAATTAGCTGCATAGATTAAGGCATTGAGTAGTTGAAGAATTGGGTTGAACCAGGATTTTTATTTTTCCAGAAAAAGCTAAACTGGAGAAATGATCCAAAACTTTATTTTCCACCTCTCTCAGGGGCAGTATGATGATGTTTTCTCTGCCTTGTTGTAGATATTTTAGTGTCCAGACCGGTCCTGGCAGACACCCTTAACCACAGCTTGCACATAGACCAAAATGCACTCCCCAGCAATCTCTACATCTTGGTAATTACATTGTATAATTTGGCATAATTTGTTGATGCTAGCATTCAGTTTACATCCATGACGCTTAGGTAAAATTATCAGTGATGGAATACATTTAGACTGGTCAGCCAGGCCACACCTTTCCTAGGTATCTGGAAAGCAATGTCTGTGTAGATTTACAGGAGCTGTTTCCAACTCTGGTCAATCAGCAGTTACTAATGTGGGCATGGTGGCAAAGTATACAAAATTCATTTATTTAGGACAAAAAAAGACTATTGACAACTCTTGAAAAACACAGTATGAACGGCCAATTATTTTGAAACATATCTAATACAATATCACTTTGTTATTAATTCTGTAGGTAAGCTGTAAGTCAACATTGTTGACAAGAGATAGTGCTGAGGCTGCACTTTGACAAATGGAACTGCTTTAATATAAATTATTTGAAGTTTGAGGCAGCTAAAACATTTGCTAAGTAATATTTCCACAGTAAAACATATTTCATTTTAGTGTTTGTTTTAATTAATCTGGCTTCCAAACATGATGGAATATAGATTGATTTAATCAATGTGGGTCTGTGCCAGGTTCTTGACATTGAATTCAGTTTTTTGAATAATTTTTCATACAGAAGAAGACAATGCTGCTAAAAAGTTAAAAAATGCATGAGCATTTGATAAATTTAATTGAGCATTGGTATAATTAATTGAAAGGAACAATATTACACATTAGTTCATTAATTTTATAAATTCACTAAGTGCTATATGCTTGTCAAAAAAATTCTGCATAATAATTTATGTATAGAAATTACTATGTACATGTGCATATCATGGTTAGGTATGTACAAGCAAGTATGATTTTTTGACGGCTACTGATAATCATCTGGTGACATGTAAACATGTGGCACATACATTCTTACAACTCTCTCCCAAGATGGAGATATAACAGTGTTTCATGGCCAATGATTTTTTCATCCCATGGAAAGGGAATCTCACTCTTTAAGTTTAGATTAACATCTGTCCCTGATATTCAGGGACATTAAAATCATTCTATGTCAAAACAGCCTTTTTTGCAAGTAAAAAATTTTCCCGTAGTATATATGTGCCGTGCTATATCCAATCATTATCCCTGGACATGCAGTTTATTCGCTTGACAATTTATGAATACTGGGTATCAGGTCCAAATCAAAAGAAATGAGCACCAATCCATGAGAACCATATATAGGAACAACTAATTAAATTAAATTAAGAAAACAAGCATAGAACTTGGAAATCAAAAGGAATGTGTGAAGAATTGATTGCACCTTTCATCATGCGTGTTAACACACTGCAGCTTGGAAAGACACCGTGTATCATTTAATAAGTAGGCAGTGTGACCTAATGAGAAGGTTTATTTTCAAACTTACTAAGTTTAATTTAACAACCTCAAAGGATACCGATCATTCGACTGTCAGATAAACAAGTGATTACTAGCAACAGTGTTTACATGTGCAGAAGTTCATGCTTGTGCTTAAAAACCTAAAGAACTTGGTACAGAGTATGGCAGATTTTGACTAAAGTGAATATGGTGAGAAGAAGGACATTTGCAAATTCCTATTTGCATTGTGTCTATGGGGTGCATTCATCAGCTTCCAAACACACAAAATATTAACCATAGAGTTCTAGCTTTGAGGCGTTACCTATTGTGCTTTATAAAACTCACATTTTTTGCATATACTCACATTTACCTACTTTTAAAGCCAATTCATATATGTAAATTATGTACATAAGGCAAAAAAGCTGATTATGATTTAACTTTTTCTTCAAAGATGTCCATAGTCTTGTATCAATTGTATTTTTCATGAAGTATGAAAGAACATGGAGGTTTGCATGTGGTGTGTTTTCTAGTATTCAGAAGACTAAGTATGTCATTTGCTGTGATGATAATCTATAAAACAGAAGAGTGGGATTTGAGGGTTTAATTACATTTATGACAGAATTACTTTCAAATCCTGGGGAAAAATTCGCCTAACTAACAAGTGCATGTTTTGGTCTTTAAAGATTTCAACAAGTGGAAACATTTATATAACACATTGGCACAATCTCCATAGCTCAAAAATAACTACTGTGTGACACTGCAACAGCTTTGTTCATTAATTCCATAGTAAACATGCACACCAACTCCTGTAGAAATTTGTCACTGCGATGTCTACATCTACTGGAAACAGCAGGCATGGAAGCTAGTTCCATTTAAATATATCTATAAATATATGAAAGAGAGACTACTTTGCCCTTTCCTAATCATTTGCACATCAGAATACTACACAACATAAACAGAGAAATATGAATCTTATCTAGACATCTAGACATTATCTTATAAACAGCATTTGCTGTATTTGACTCCAGGTCAATACAGCAGTATTTTTGTATTTATTGTATGTTGTTCAGTATTTATAAAATTTACCTCCAGATACTTAACTTAGTTTGCAGAGGAAGATCTCTTCCCCAACCGTGATGCTCCCTCCCCACAAACAGGGACCCTACCATTGCTCTCTGACTCCTGGAGGCGGTTAGTGCTGACAGAGACACATGAGACACATCCTGACACTGGGGCTTTTGGAAGAGGCCCAGGTGTGGTCTCTGACTTTGTTTACACAGTGATTTCCTGACTTTGTTTGTGAGGAAAAGCTCAAGAGGACCAATGTGTTAAGTGCATAAAAAAGTAACCTAAGACAGGATATGGAGAGGCTTTATGGTGGATTACATTCATAGTACCCAAAGATGGGTAAGATCACTCTGCGTTCAGTCAATCTAAGACAGGGACCAAACCATTGATGTTTGTATCCCCATGACGGGTAAGACTGAAACTGCAAGAGCAGGCAACCTAACACAGGGGCTATGTTTATCCACCATACAAAAAACAAAAGAGGGAATTGTTGGGCCCTGCCATGTGCCTGAGGCCTAGTGCAACTTCCCGAGTCTGACTAGAAGT